>JANHZU010004045.1:0-12384 GCA_032468055.1 Acrochordus granulatus | reverse complement strand
GAGAACATTTGTGGCAGTTAAACTCCAGGCAGACTTTGATTTGGCCATATAGTATGCTAATTTCAGCATTGCTGAATTTTGAGTCTTAGATGAGAGGTTTAATAATGTATGAAAAACATAACAATAATAACTAGATAATAAAATGTATATTTTAATCTGTATGTTTTGTTGTTCAACTATTTTGCTTTTAATTATTATTTTATTGTGCATTTCCTTTTCCTTAAAGAGAATAGTTCACTAGTTCAAGTAATAGAAGTCAAGCCACTTGATTTCTCTAAGTTACTGTTCCTAAATTGTTGGACGGTGGCTTAAGTTGGTGAACAGACAAATGTAGACACCCACTAGTAGTAGAGAAAATAATGTGGTTGTCGTCTTTATCTTTTTTTCAAGCCACAGACTCTGCTGATTATGTTTAAAAGATGAATGCTACCTTTAGCAAAATGCAAGGTGATTTTTAAATGCTCCAGCAGTCATGTCTGTGAAAAGAATACGGTTGCAATCATAAATGAATACTGATGTGAGTATACAAAGAGCAACTTTTTTGTGATTTTGATATCAGGAATAAAAGCTTGGTGATGAAAAGAAGGTTGGTTTTATAATGGATAATGGGAGTTCACATTTAATGCTTGGCTGCAGTGTCTTCTCCAATCACAAAGCAATTTGCTTTAAAATGTATGGGTTTGCTGCTTTTTTTCCTTTCTATTTTTTTTAAAGCATTCTAGAAAGGTTTCCATCATCAAGGCTGTTTTTAGCTCAGGTAAATAAAAGTGATTTAGATAAACTATAAGCAAAACTGTGAATAGTATTAGATTGATGGATGAATGAATATGAAGCTGATTCCCCATCCCCACCCTATCTGTAATTAAAGTTGTGAGACAGATTCTAAAAGTTTATTTAAAAAGATTTCACAAATTACTATATTTTCCTGTTGTAGCTTATCTGTAAAAGTACTATGGATCGTTCGTATTTAAAAGATGTGATTCAAGTTAAAATTATATAGGTTTATTTCATGATGAAACATTTGAAGGAAGTCTATCAAAACAGCAGCATATTCTTGTATATAGAATCAGAGTCTCCTGTAGCGAGATGGGAGGTGTATACATTTAATAAATAAAGTAAGTAAATATACAAATAAATAAGAATAATGGAAATTATTAAGTTAATAATTTAAATAATTAAAAAGTGATGTTTTAGAAATACATTTGAAAATTGTTAAATTTTTAAAAAACATGTCAGAACGATTTCTTATCAAATTTTTTTGGTAACTTTTTTTCTACTTTTGTTACAGACAATTTCAGATGAGTATTTTGATTGCATAACAAGTTTTGATTAGCTGCCAGTTAATGAGCTGGATTCAGATATCACATTAAACATGATTTGCTGAACAAATGTCCACATTCACATGTATTAATAAACCATGGTTTTATTATAATGGTTTAGTGTAACAAGAAACGACAAGAAGTTCTAGATTCTTCCTTTCTCTTCTTTCTTCCTGGTAATGAAAAGGAATAATTGAGTATGCTTTGGATTGCAAAATATGTTAAGCCCTAAATGCATATCAGGAAAACACAATTCCTACATTTATATAATATGCTATCCTCAAAGAAACAATGTACAGTGTAATTTATTATGATAGTCTAGATCATACAGTGTAAAAAAATGCCCATCAGCTGAAGTCTAACACAGCTTTCTCCATCTTGACATCTCCCAGATATGTGGAATTACAATTTAGCTTTGCCTCCTGGGAATTCTGGAAATACTGCTAAGATATCTGAAGAGTGCTAGTTTGGGGAAGAGTGATCTAACTGCTTAGAATTTTAGGAGACTTAATGGCCAGAAAAGAAGAAAATCAAGAAAGTTAACTTAAACAGAAAAAGAGTTTTGTTCAAAAAATATGTTTTGAGATGAATTGGCCAATGTACAAATACTACAATATTGGTATCTGCCCCTACCACTCTTTCTCACAGTGATCATTTGACTTTGGCTGTCAGGTTCCGCCCTGATTGTACTACTAATAGAACTATTTCAGGGTTTCAAAGCATACATTTGAAAACCTTTGAACTATTTCAAAGGTTTTCAAATGTATGCTTTATGACATTTAGGAGCAGGGCAGAATATAGCAGGTCAGAACAGAGACAAAACAGAGATTCCTGCATGGTCTATGGTGGAGCAAAAATAGAATCTGCATAATGATACACTGGAGCCTAGGCATGTTTGAGAGGAGACTGAAAATTCTTAAAGTATTAGTGGGAAGTGATGTAATTCCATTTATTGTTACCCATAAAATACAATTACATTGGTCATACCTGTGTGATTAGCACTTTAACCTGCCTTGCAGGTTAGAGTATCATAGCTTTGTGGTTAGAACAGGTTTCAATATTCCTAGAAAATTTAGGCTTGGTCTCCAGCATGTCCAGCTAAATAGACTTCAGATAGAAAGACTATAGTGAATGAGACCTATCTAACAGATTCAGTATTATACTATTAAGGCATAAAACTGCAGTGGCTGGAAAAAATACCTGTTTCTATTAAAGCACATAATTTATATAAAGAGGATCCCATTGTGGATATCCTATCTTTTCTTCTGAAAGTATTTCATCTAGTAGGGGCTAGGAAGAAAAATCGTCATCTGACTTCTTGATGGCTGCTCCTTAATGCAGTTGAATAGATGGAGATCGATTCTACAAAAAGGAGGTTCCTAAATTCCTTGACATATCAGAAACTTTGTGTTGCATAGGCATGCATGTAGTCCAACATTTAGAGACACAATTCCATATCCCATTTTATACCTATAATATATCCTTGGATTTAAGCCACTATTGTCTGTTCATTATTTTTAATATGAAGTTAATATATTCTTTCCAGAAGTATTAAAACATGTTAAAATGCTATATATTTGATTAATCATTAACAATGTCAAGATATCTTGCCAAGCTGTGTTTTAAATATTAATAATCAATTAATAAGAAATATTTTGAGTTTCAACCATAGTAATTAAATGCTTAGCCTAAAACTCCCGCAACTTGGTCTATCTTGGCTGATACATATAGGAATTACTGCTATCTATAAATAGTTTTGTTTAACCCAATTTCTAACAGTATACCAATGAAATACTCAGCTATGTATCAAAAATAAAATACATGTCCTTTTTGGCATATAATTATGGTTTACATATGTGTTAGATATATTTTGTTCCACTGCTGGGAAATATTCAACAATATTGTGATGAAGCTAAAATAAACATCACACCAACTTAGAAATGCTTGGCCTTCTACTTGATTATTTGGTAGTCAGAATAGTCCTTGTATTTTTTGCTACATTAGGTTTTGTCTTTTTTTTCCTCCAGAGGGAAAAAGAAATAGAAGCAGTGATTGACAAACCCTTGTCTTGTAAAGGATTTCCTTAATTCATCTTAATCAATGTCTTTGCTTTGACCTCATCTCATCACTTTTAATGTCTTTTTAAACTTTTTAATCTGAAAAATGTCTAAATCCAGTTAAAGCTTTTAAAATCCCTTCCACAGTAGAGTGAGACATTAATTTGATATTGGAATCAGTACTTTTTATTTTAAAAAAGACATGCTCTAATTTATTTATTATAAAATTTAATCCTGCCAAAATGACAGGACAAAATGACATGTAATTATAAATTACATTGATAACCAAATGCAATAAATTCATATTTTTGAAAATATTTTAATTTTCTTCTAGGAATTACTTGACAAATTTGAATAAATTAGATCTTATCCATGACTTTCAAATTTTAAACATAAACTCATAAAAGAAAGGAAAATTGAGGAAATAGTTTTTGAAATTCCATAGTAGCTGCTATAATAACTAATTGGAATAAAAACAAATCAAGGAGAAGAGTCAAAGGAAACTTGTCTCTTAGCTGAATTAGCAATTTTTAATTCTTGTCACTCCCACCACTGCAGCAATGAAATAAAAGAGAATTGCAAGAGAAAAAGAGCCTCATGGAGCAGATCTGTTAGCAGGGCTGAAGACTTAGATTCTCCATATTTCTTTCACATGCTGTAACAGAAGATAAAAATAGCCAGCTTCAATAAGCCAGTGTTAAAATCTAAATATAATGCAGAGTTCCAAACTGGACATCTTCTAGTTAAATTAGACCACATCTCCCATCTTTCCCAGCCAGTTATGATGGGAGCTGGTAGATTGGGTTGTACACTAAGAATGATTAATTTTTCATCAATAGGAAAATATCAGCCAGTCACTGCCATGAAACTGTTCTGCCCTAGATCAGTAAGGTTAGCATATCCTTTGGATTCTTGCTAAGGCATAATAAAGCTCAACTGTGTTTGCAGCACAAATAATGTCAAGATGTCCATTTATGCCGGTATGGAAGACTGTACATTCACATAGCCATGCAGTAATGCCAACAGTCTTCCTACCTGCTGAGTTGTATAGGAGATGGATAAAATTGCACAGCAAGGTCACATATATAAAGTTTAAAAATATTGAATGGCTCCTATCCTACTGATTTTTTGAAGGGTTTTAAAGGCTTTGCAGGAGATGTCTGATGCCCCTTTCTTCCTTTCAGTTCCCACTTGGTTTATTTTCTTCACCACTGTTTTTCATCTTCTGTTGTTTTTGTATTGTTCTTTGTTTTTCAGACTTTAACAATTGTAAATCACCCAAAGTCACTGGGAATTGTGCAGAATAAATTATTATTATTATTATTATTGTACAGACATCTCTCTTGTATATTGGAGTTCTTTTATTCTACCCCTTTTGTTTAATTCTGTTTAATGTGTTGCCCAAAATGGAAGCTTGTGTATTGTATGGAATATGATATAGCTTGGTAGTATAAATGCACACACATAGATATACACTGCTCCCACTGTATGCTGACAATCTTATTTTGGTTTTCTCTTTTTATAGCAAGTCTTTTTATTTCAATAGAAAGGCTCATTTCATCATTTGAAATGTACACATCAATGCTCCACTGATTTGTAATAAAATAAAAAGAGAATGAAGCACAGTGTGAAATAATATAGGGCAAAAAAGAGGGAGAGTGATGGTTAGGAAACAAGCATCTGCAGTTATACAGAAAATCCAGTCACAGAGAGGTGGATTTAAATTTTTAAGCAAAGAGTACACTTTGATACATTTGGATATTGGAAGGTACATCACGAAGGCAAATCTAGTGAGATATTTCAGGCTCCTGCAGTTCTTTCCTTTTTATTTAATTTATTTATTCAGTTTGGATGCTGCCCATCTCTAACCACCTTTGGCCATTCTCTGCCTCCATTCAAATATTGAAGCAGTGATATTACACTTAACTGTTGCCCTTGATCATGAGCCTGAATTACTTTGGTATCCAAAGGGACAAATGGTCTTGGAAAGAGCTTTCTTGAAAGCTTCCAGACTTCATGTCCTAGTTGATTTAATTTTGTTTAGGTTATTTTAATTAATAAGAAATAAATTGGAAATGGGCATGATGCAAAGGAAAATGCCTGCATCATCTCTTCCCAAGAATATGTTTATCTATTTTCCAGGCCCACAGACATTTTAGACAATGAAAAAAGGCCAATGCTTTGTTTGGAAGTATGCCCATCTTCCTTTCCTAAAAGACAAAAAAAGCTAGGTAGTTAAACAAATATATATTAGCGGGCTAGAACAATCTTATAAGTTTGCAGGGACATTCATTGAGGGAGAAGGGATTTTTTTTTAATGTCAAGATGAAAGCCGCAACTATTTGATTATCCCTTTTTACCTTTGTGACATAAGTAAAAAGTGGCAAGGCTTCAATTGTGTAAGTGCAGTATATTGACCTTTTAAAGCCTCTCTCTAGTTTGCCTTCTGGGATATTTGTTTATTTATTTTATTTCTATGTCACCTAATTAAAATACTTTACAACAACAAACAATAAAACAGGTTAAAAATACAAGTTAGAATAATAACAACAGTTAAAAGATCTAGAAAGGAGATTAATTTTTCTATTAATCTTCTAAAGGAGATTAGAAAGGAATTTAATTTTTAAATGTAATGTTATTTACAATGCAGTGAACATAATATAAACAAATTCACTAACTTAATTAGATTGTGTAGAAATCTGGTTTTCAGTAATAAATAGTCATGGCTTTCTTTGTTGCACATAATTAGTACGCTTAAAGAAGGTGGGATAATTTTTTTCTTTATTGTAATATTGACAATTTGTTCAACTTTTTCATTAATTTTCCAAACATATTTGCTACCATGTGTAAATATTCGAATCATTCTTGTTTTACAAGTTCTTGCTACTATCTGCCTGGTTGCAATCAGCAACAACAATAACAAAAACCATTATCAGTTATGTTTGCTCTAAGGCGTCATTTGGGATAGCAAAGGTTCTTAGTAAAGTTAGTTTAGGGTCTAATATAAAAGCTTGGGTTATGATTTACCTTATTTTAATAAAAGTTTCAATCCAAAACAACTGAACAACTTTATAAAACCATCAAACTGAAAATACAGTATTAGCTTGCAAAGATTTTATATTTGCTGCCTCAGATGGCAACTCTTTCTGTAAAACAGGCTACCAAAGGTCTGTTGGTTGAGGTACAATAACATGAAGGATCCCTTCCTGATTTGATTGTGCTCGGTGAGCAGATTTTACTTGGAGCAGCCCTGTTCACCTGGACAGCCCTTTTATGGGAATGCCTATAACATTCTCTTAAAAATGTAAATGGGTTGCTAATTGATAGCCTATGGTCTTGGGCAACCTTATACCTTTTTTTCCCTCAGTATACTTTTATATTTAATACTCTGAGTATAATAGTTTATACACTGTTCAAAAAGGGGGAGAGGATAAAATAGGAAGGTCTATTTCTAACTAGAAGAATAATAGAAAGATCTATTTTCATTGAGTCACATGCATTATCTTTTTTTAATTGCAAAATTGCTCATAAAATGAAGAAACCAGGTTGGAAATGCCATAAAGGATAAAAACCTAAGAAAAGAACATACAAAAAATTAAATGAAAAATGACAGTATGTTCCCCCCTCCACAAATATCCGGGCTAATGTATCTTTCAGGAATTCAAAGTTGTCTAGTTTAGTCTTGCAGACACATTTTCCAGCTCAGCTAATGACCCTTTTTCCTTATTTTTTCCCCTAGACTTTTTCCTGTAACTATCTATTGCTTGTACTTCAGGATAACCAAGCTAACAATGATTTCTGAAGTAATCAGAAATCTAGCAAGTTGTAAGCTGCAAGAAAAATGTTGGGAATTACCCCCTCTTTCAGTAGAACATAATTAAAATATGGACTTTACTTCTACAAGATGTAGTGATGGCTATCCAACAAATTATAGTAGTGTAATGATATCAGTGTATATATTGCCTGCAGTTCAGAGATGATATTTCTTTCAGTACACCTGGGAGTCATAAGATAGATAATAATGTTGTATAGGCTCAGTGAGAATAAAATGCTGGATTGTATGTTAGCCTTCTCCAGCAAAGATCTTATCAGAGTAGCATTTTTTGAAAACTACTGAAAAACTGTTGTGACATCATTTTCATTTTCAGAAGGCCCATATTGCATTTCCTAAAGGAAATACATTGCTTGGTTTGATATCTAAAAAAATAGGAGGGTTTATTGGCCAATTGCAGCACTTATGTCTTTGGGATCTTCAGTTAATTATATTTCATTACACTTTTGCAGCTTGTTCATAAAATGGATTAGGAATGTGAACCTCTAAATGAACAAATGCAAATGTATGCCCTTGGGATGGTGTTTTGATATCCCACTGAGATTAGGAAATATGTAGACAGTTTAATTTAGCAAAAACTTTAATTTAATTTTGCTTGCTAATCCTAGTGTTCCAATTCTAGGTTGTATCACCATGCTCTATAAAATGCTCAGCTGGTTTTTCCAAGAACCTTTTTGTTTCTTTGTGATACAGAACAGTTAAGCTAGTAGCATCTGGAAGAGCTATGACCTTCAATTTCATTTATTAAAAGCAGATTTGGGTTTACAGTCAGATGCACCTGCTTGTGGTTCTGAACGAAATAGAATTGTTTATAAAAAGCAACATATGAAGACATTAATACATAGGAATGCTAACATTACCCAAATGGGCAAAGGCTTAGCAGGTGTTTCCCAATGTGCACAGAAGATAATTCTTTAGAGATTACCTGGCATAATTTAGCCATTTCTGCATAAAAAAATATATGTCAAGTGTTTTTTGCCAATACTAATTAAGGGACCTGGCTAATTGAATAATTCAGGACTTAAAGTGAACAACAGTTATAGCCAAGTGGTCTGGCCTTCTAAATATAGGGTAAATAGATGTGTTAGCCTCCAATCTTTCCATTCCCTTATCCTGATTTTCAGTATAGTATTTAAAATAAATTACATTAAAACATTCTTAAGGGATTTCTTTTGTCCTAATGCTAAGTGTAAAATCACATTTCTGTATAAAAAAAAGTTCTATAAGTTGTCTTGCAAAAGAGGTTCAGGAACTGCCAAATTTAGCTTTCCCCTCCAGTTCTTCATCTTGTGTAACAGAATAGTCAGATTAATCTCATGCTCTGTGTATGATGGAATGACTTGCTGTATTTCATACTTGTAGAAATGGACAATTTGCAATCTGTGGAAAGAAAATAGATAATTATAGTTTGAGATATGGACCTGCTACACCTAGAAATCCTGTATAATCTGTTGAAAATAATCAGTAGAGAATTTGTAGCAATTTCATTTTTGTAATTTTTATCATGGAGAGGAATACTTCTTGGAGCAAATAAATATATGCCTGGTATATTTTTCAAAGATGTATTTATTTCAGATATGTTCATAATAATGGGAACTAAACCCAATTTAAGAACTTTGTCTTTATGAAGGAATCCAGGAATGAAATTTGATGAAATCACTCACAGTGAAATCTCGCATGTTATAATTTATGTCTTTGTTATACAAATTATACAACTTCTGTGTATAAAATATATTTTTGGATGTTAAAGTTATGTTAAGTAGCTTTTGTGATTTTGAATTTTTAATATGAAGATGTTTGGGGATTCCTGAAATATTTTTTGAACTCAAAATGAAAAGCTCCAGTTGATAGGTCATACCACAGTACGATATATAGCACAATAAGTTTGTCTGGGTATTGAAACCCATGGGGTAAGATAGCCACAGAATTCTTGACTTGGAAATGTAGATGTTACCAAAGAAGGAGAATGTGATTGGATTCACGTACTACAACTAAACCATTGCTTTTTAATCAAGTTTCTTCATAGTACTCATTAAACCATAAACTAAGGGTAATAGATCACAACTCAACCTTCCAACCTTCTACAGCAGTACAGGAGACAAACCAGTCATGTAGCAATGTTACAAGTGGCAAGACCTTTTTTATGGGAGGGGTTTAAGGGTGAGAAATGTTGCTGGATATCTCAGGAAGGCAAACCTCGCCAATATATGTTGTAACTCACTAACATCCTTGGAATTGTTTGGAGACTTTGGGAGATTTTAGAATTTTAAGGTCCTCAAAAGCCAGTCTGTTGAAATCTACTAACATTCCTTCCCATTGTAGGAAAGAACTGAAAACATCCTCACTATATATCTCTGCATCTCTTCATTTTTTTTTAAATGTAAATGCCTTCTTAATGAGTGGAGCTATTTAATAATAGAATAGAAGAATAATAGAAAATAAGTTTTAAAAGCCTTGCTGTTCAGAAACAAGGAAAAGATAGTGAAGAAGAGTTTCTATTTCTTTTTATTTGGGAGGAAGATTACCTATCATCTTGTAAGCATCTTTCCATCAAGCTCCAGGAGGTTTCTTAGGGTAAGAGGCACTGCCTCTGGCTTGCAGAAAAGCTGCAGTCATTATGATTTGCAAAAATTGGCAAACATCATTTCCTTTGCTGGACAGGAGGGACATGGTTTGACTTTTAACAAACTATGCTGTGGTGTAAACACCCTATACTAAAAGGGACTGAATTGAATGATTCATGTCCAGTAGGTGTGGACTGATTTTTGAGCATATGGAGCTTGCTCTCAAGTGGATGATCCTCTTAGATGGGCTTTTTAATAATATTCTTGAAGGTGGTGGTAACTTGTTTTCATTCTTGTTAAAATACTCCCAGCAGCAAGTTTTGTGAGAATTAATGCTTTGTAATATACACTTTAAGAATGGAATTATTGCTTCTGTTTTTGTTTTCAATCTGGCGGTGTTCTGTGAGACTAACTCCATTTCCCAAAGGAAAATCCATATATCCAACTATGGAAGGTTTGACCTGAATAGTATAAAACAGGGATAAGCAATTTTTCGGTGGCCAGGTGCAGTACTCAACATTTCTGTGGGAAAGAAAATGAGAGTAGTGATGAGAAATAACTAAGATTGTCTCCTGCTTTAGACAAAGCTTTTTTTTGTTAAAAAAAATAAAACATTTGCTGCCTAAGAAGGAATGTACAGCTTTTTGTTTATTTGTTTGGACAGTTTACACTGCAGTTTTCATATGTCTGCTTAAACACTGCCAAAGAACACAGAACATAGAGGTCACTCATCTCTGGCATAAGTGAACACAGACAAATCTTAGAAAGCCATCACCATTTCTGGTCCATCTGGCTCCACAAAATCTCTTCTAAGGATATTTAATAAATGGGAAACAAGTGAGGAATGAGATGTAAGATAGTATGCCAAAAGTTTTAATACAGTATTTCCAGATATCGTTTCTCTAGATTCTGTTTATAGTGTAAAAATGAGATACTTTTTTCTTTAATGAATAAATAAACATGCTGGAAGATTCCTAATTTAACCTTATCAGAGGCTTTATCTTACTTTCTACACATCATAGATCCTACCCATCTTTAATAATATCAATATTAACATGATAATATTAATACATTAACAATTACATTGGGATGTAAAGGTTTTTTTTGAGAACAATGTACCCAAAGTATGTCAAATATTTGGACTGGTACATCTATCTACTCTGTCTCCATCTCCACTTCCATCTCTGTACAGTAGAAATTGTGCATTTTCACCTGCAAACTGTTTCTCAAACTTTCTGCAATTGGGATGACAAAATATTCAGAAAACACAGGGACCATTCAATTAAGCAAATACTCCTTTTACATTTTCATCTTTAAGAATATAAGTGTTCACATTTTCTAGAAAATTTGAAAATGATTGTTTGTATTTTGTTTCAAAATAATTAAGTCAAACCTAATTAATTCCATTACATAGCCCATACTATAATAATAACAGCTCTTAGTATAGAGTTGCTGGTCAATAGTGCTCCTGAATAAATATCTAAGTATGAAAATATTTGCGCAAGTGGATCTCCATTTTTTTAGATTCAGAGTTAAGCAGCCTTATAAATCTAAATTATAAATATTCAAATTACTCCTATTTCCAAAGCATTTTTTTTCTATTTTTGCACTGCTTTTGTGAGATCACATGCTACTTAGCACAACAATGTAGATTAACAGTTGATAAACTGAACTCATAACCTGTTTACTATTGTCAGTTTTAAGTGTTACTATCTTGTTATTGTACAATCATTGAAAAATACAGTGAGCCAATTTTCACCCACTGAGCCACTGTTGTGAATGTATTAACTGTTGGGATAAATGAGTTGAGAAGAGGTGATGAAGTGAGTGGGCTTTTATCAACTGACTATTTGAAAGTTGGGTCTGGACTGTGAGTGAACTTTTACAAGCTGACAGATAGGACACACAAGGCTGAGTCAGCATGCAGGTTCTATCTCGACCAAGGGAGGCTGAAGAAGACTGGTACATTTCCACAGGCCAGTGGTGCTCCATTGACTATTTTGGCAACAACTTGAGTAAACCCTGCATGAATTTGACAATTTGCTCAGTCAACCCTGCCAATCATTAATTATGCTGAACAAGATCTGCAAGAGGTGAATGATAGTCAGTGTATCTGGGGTCATTTCATATAATTTGGGCATGTGGAAAATAATTATTCTGTTATCTAAAAATAGGATTCTTCACACTGACAGAGAATGATTCTAGTCGTATCAATTTGTGCATGTTTTTTTTTTCCATTAAGTGATTTTGTTCAGTCACTGGTGTATGTGTATTTTCACCAATTAAATTGAATCCATCAACTGCAAGGTGAAGACCTCTTCTTTAAAGGTTAACCAGTCTAACATCTGACATCTAGTGCATCATGTACAAATATATATATATTATTTTCTTCCTAGTCTAAGGCTGAATCACTTGCCAAGAGAGAGAGAGAGAAAGAAAGAGAGAGAATAATGTGACCACAAAATATTTCATGCAGTGGGTAATTTCCCATGTTTTCTCTTTGCAGTGGAACCACAACATGCAAACTGGTGTGTTTCTTGTTTTATTTTTGCGGGAGGAAACAACAGCTATTCATAGATTTGTTTTTGTATTCTTTTTTTTATTTATTTTTA
>JANHZU010004044.1:119144-134766 GCA_032468055.1 Acrochordus granulatus | reverse complement strand
ATATTATTGCCATCTCTCTCCTTTCCACATGGTATTGATAAAGTCTCCTGGATAGGGGATGAAATATCTCCCTATTACATCAAATAATAAAATTCCAGTTGGCTTTTTGAGAAAGTTTGCAAAAAAATTTTTTTGCAATTTTGCTATAAATCATGACCTGGAGTAATGAGAATATATATAAACATTAAGCAGAATAGTCCCTTTGATTAAACAATGTGATCAGTTGGACCTAGGAAGCATGTCTTCTCTGTCACAATACTTATCTTCCAGAACAGCATCCCTTCAGAGATTCCTATGGCTCTCATCCTGCTGATATTCAAGATCTCCTTGAAGACCTCAGATCTTTGGTTAGGATGTGGTTCAAGCCATTGTAGAATCCTATTTAAGGATTTTTTGGTCATTAAATGAAGTGGTCCCTAAGTGAAAAATTACATGACCATGACTGTGCTGTGCTAATGATTTTACTTCAGTTTTCCTTTGCTTTACAGCATCAGAAGAATACATTCCCAAACACCAATGAGAATTTCCAGAACTTGACTCACAAAGAAGCTGGGTAAAAGGGCAAAACTTATAGCCCTTTTTCCCCACTCCCCTACCCTTTGGAATGTTCATCTATGCACTGGATAATTTGTAGAAAGAGAATTGATGTTTGTATTCATATTCATTGGAGAGAAGAAAGGATTACAAGAGAATGAGCAAACACATAATGGGGAATAGTTATTGAAAGTAATGTGCTAGCAATGAGCCATTTAGGAAGCAAACAACAGCCTTTAGTGTGAAACAGATTAAGGTCTTGTCAGTTTCAGGCAGCAGCTGCAGCATGTGGAAAATTCTAATCAACTAATTAAGGTCACAGAGCTGAGTTTGTTCACTTGCAGTTCTCACTTTTTAGGAATTCACTATGCTAAAGAGAAAAGCAGCTCAGGGTAGCTTGTTTAGACAATTTCTCCATCCTGTGATGAAAGGGGAGAAAAAATCAGTCAAGGACAAGATAATGCATACTAACTGACTATAATGACAAACGTGACCAAAAGAGAGGCATTGTGAAGATCATAAATATGAGCATTGATCACAAGGTTACTTTTTCACTACCTTTGCAATAGCATATGGTTGCTCTCTGAAGAAGTCACTAATGGAGGACTACCTATATTATGTTTCCTGATTAAATACAGGCATGAGTGCTCTATAAGTTAAACGTAAAGTTATTTAAGTTAAACTTAAGTTAAAATTATAAGTTACTATGTGGCAATGGAAAAGCCTATGTCAAAGCATGAAAGGCTATTTGGAAACTACATCTGCAATCCTATCACCTTTCAAGCATTTTTTTAAATGAAAACTGTTATGTAATGTCACATACACAAATATCTGTTAACTTTTCATGAAGCCATTTTCCTATTTTTCCTTTTTAGAGAGAAAAAAAATCAGATATCACTTATTGCAAGCATGTAACAGAAACAGAGTGTAAAACACAGCCAGATAGTTAATAGTTTGACTTCATAATAATGATATAATAATATTCAATCCTAAAAATTAAGTAGAAGAAAACAATACTCTAGGAGAAAGAACTAAGAACAGAAATTACAGCTATTAAAGGAATCTTCTTTTTGAATATTTTTCATTTGGCTTCTGAACTATTAAAATTTGACCACTAATCGCTTAGATAAACTTCTGTTTCAGTCTGATGAGAAATAATATAACTTTAGACAAAGTGCAAAATGAAGTTAGAGAAATTATTGTGGAATGTAACAAACTGGATGTTCCTTGGAGTTTTGCAATAAGAAGATGCTTACCAAGAGATAATACCATTAAGCATCAAATAGTTTCCCCTTAAATATTTCTTAATTTAAATCTCTAATGAGAATTTCCATTGCAATGTAATAGCTTTCCTGAATCATCCTGTTCTTTAAACATAGCAACATAATAGTCATAGATTTGAAATTTAAATTTAGGGCTAGAATACCATTAGGGTGTCTTTCTACACCAGTTTCCTTTATCATACAACTGCCTTCTAGAGATCAAGATTATGTTAGAAGCACACATAACCAAAAGTTATGCTCTGGTAAGCATAAACCCCTTTTTTCCAGGAGTAGGAATACGAAACAGGGATAGTTTAATGCTCCTCTGTGTTTAATGGATCCTCCCCCTTATTTCTTACTGAATTTCAGAAGAACTAAAAGAATATTGCCTATCCCACATTTTTCCACATTAAGTGCCATTATGCAGTTTCTGAAGATACAATACAGTAAATACCATTTTTCATTATTTTTATGCACAGTAAATGTATTCAAATTTATTCAAAAATGTATTAACTATTTCATTCTACCAGTCCATTTGGGTGAATTCTGGGCTTTCTGTAGTACATAGTATGGCCATTCTTGACTGGAAATTGGTGGCACTGAAATGACCCTTTCCCCTCTCTCCCTCCTGACAAATGGACTTTTTGTTCTCTATTTCTGTAACAGTAGTTACAGCTGTGCACTTGCAACACAGAGTAACACCAATCTGTTGCATCTTTTGGAGAAAAGTCACAAAGTTCTCCTACAAGCTTAAAAGAGGCCTCAGAGTACGTAGTTCTGTACATTTTTACCCACCTATTGCTCTTCCTCAAGGGATTCTTGCAGAAATCTTCTGTGATCACATTCTGTGGGAATGGTCTTCTTTTTAGAATTGAGGGATTCGGAAAAATTCACGTAGTAATCCTGCTAGTGTGAGAAATTTAAGGCTCCTAATAATATCTTCAGTCTCAGTGGTTCTTAAAAGTATATCAAGCAACACAGCCTCAGATGACAAGGCAAGCATCAGGACTGCTGTCTTTTATCTTTTTATATGGATATTGTTTGTTTAATTATTGAGGTCTGGAAAAGTAATTTATTTTGGAAATTTATCAAAATATGTTCAGGGCATATAACATTTCTTTATTGTTTTAAATCTTTCTATTCTGCAAAGCAAATGGAAGTCAATATTATGCTATTTTTTGATCTTGGATAGTTTTACCCTAGCCTTGGTGAGGAGTAACAAATCTGGATCGAAGACTGAGTCTAAGGCTTGGAGAGTGCCTTGTGATGAAACAGATTTCACTGTTGGAATAAATGGGAGGAGAGTTATGTCCCCTTTAGAAGTGAAATGGAGCAGTTTTTCCTCTTAAAGAAAAAGATGCATACACTCGGCATTTGGTACTTGAAAAATTAACAACTCAAAAATGCAACTTTTACTTCCACGATCATATTAAATCTAAACCCAAGATTTACAGTCCAGTTACTAACATATAGTAGTCTGATTCTGTAATATGAACTATTTTGTTGTTAAAGCCGTCTGCAAATTTATAATATTTAAATATTTTCCTATGTTTCTTATTTTTTAAGGAGAGGCCTGCACCAAAATAATTATGTAACTGATACGTCTTTATTTAAGTTTTTTTAAAAATTAAATATTTATATTTAATTAAATAAATAATTAAATATTTATATTTAATCTTTATATTTATCCTTCTTGTCATCCATATACATTTCCTCCACAAACCCAATATATGGCATATGTGTGTATCATTTATTTTTCCATGCCATAAAATTTCAAGTGCATGCTGAGTTTGATACTGATTATATTTGAAATATGAATCTTATAGTAGCCTAGGGTGCCTTCACTGAAAACTGAACACAATTCAGACATATCTTGAAAGATTAAATGATATATTTTTCAAGAATTTGAAAATAAAAATATTCACTTTGGAAATCAGGCTTCAAGTGCTCAGTGCTTTTTTGAGTACACTGTGAAAAAAATCCCAGAGGCATATGAAAAGCTTTTTTATTACATTGCTATTTTTAATTTGAAGCTTGAAGACAGGATCAGATTTATTTTTTAGCATTTCTTTGATTGGAATCTAAAATTATTTATCATAATGTTTAAATAATCACATAATAAATTATAATATTATATAAGCATAATGTAATAATTATATTAAATACTGCATTTTAATTGCATTATTTAATTGGACAAAATCCATAATTTTGGTTAGATATGCACAGAGGCACAGGATTCTCAGAATGCTTCAGAAATGTACTAGATGGTATGAAAATATCTATTTTTTTCTGCAGTGTTTTCTTTGTGCTTGTATCCATTTAAAAGCTCCTATGGGCCTTTCCTCACTGCTGAACTGAAGTGTTTTCTACCTATGGTTATGTTGGTAGGAAGCTCTACTTGCATGAAAATTTTTGTCCTCATTATCAGTCCTTCATGCTTCTCTTACTGGGTCACCTGGCTTCCTCTCAAGGTGATGGGTGGCAGAACCTAATGGTGTTTTGTAATTTGGAAGCAGAGAGAGGTAAACAGCGATTGAGTAGCATTCTGAATTTACCTTGAGCTGAGCAATGATTAGCTGAAGATGCTCCCTCAAAACTCCCAATTCATACTAAATGCATTCTGGAACTGTGAGTGCTGGGACAATAGCTGGATCTAAAGTAAATTGGGAACGTTTTGCGGATGGTGTGGATGGAGCTTTGATAGTGCTACTCAACTGATTTGGGTTCAGTCTTCTCCTTCAAGAAGGTATAAGAGGAGGCCTATAGGGGAAGGGAGGATTGAAGCGTAAAGTGGGGGAGCAGCCCAGAGTCACTGCACATGCTCAACTGCAGGAGACCCAACTTCCCCCAAGGACCATTAACTAACCGGTAGGGGACAGGTGCCAGGCTGGGAGCTGGAGCAATTCTTGTGACCTTGTAGCTTCAATAACCTTGTAGATTAGAACTGCCAGACTGAGCCGGTTCCTTCGGATCTCAGGAAGCGTGCATGTTGGCATTTCAGGAAAGCATCCGGTCAGAGTATTGTGTCACCTTCTGACCAGCAGACCATTTGAATATGGATCGCATGACTATTAAGTCATTGTAAACCGGCTTGAACATGGTTCTTCAGCACTTCAGTGGCTTCTCACCAAGGTGGAGTGAGCCATAATCATAGGCATAAGGTAACAAGTTCTGATTGAATGTTAAAAAAAAACTTCCTGACAAAAGCAGCACTGATTCCCAGAGAGGGAGTAGGTTACTTTCAGTGGATGTGTTCAGGAGCTGGTTTCTGAACAGGAAGCGTGAGATGGGTAAAAGGCAGTAGAAAAGCTACAGGCAGTGAAAAGAAAAGAAAGAAAAAGCTGGAAATGACAATTATAAATAAACCTGTCAGGTCAGCAGACTTTCTTCAAGGAAGGATTCTGGAACGAGAAAAGATCAGGTACCCTTACAAAGGCTCGTGGCGTTTCACGAGCATCACGACTGATTCAAAGGCGAAACCGTGTCTCGAGCATCCAGGGGCCAAAGCTTGCACCTGGCAGCCAATTTTTACAATGATGCCAACATTTTGCAACTGCTATAGAGTTGTGGATAGGTACTACATTTCTCCTCCTGCATGTTTCTAAGGGGTTTTTGTCTTCCTACCAAAGCCCTGCACGACCCTAAGAATCACCAGAAAGCCTTCTTGAAAGTCTGCCACTTTAGAAACCTTTTAATCAAAATGGCCTCTGCATACATATTTAGACTTATAATTTAGGAATACTTTCTCTAAATGTATTGTCCTATTGATTTTGCTAGGATAACCTTCTTAAGATTTAAGCAAACAACCTAAAACCCATGATGCAACAACAAAGGACCACAATTTAGAGGAATATAAAAGGATTTTCTGCATAATCTCTACTCAAGCACTAGGTGGCAGTTGCACATTTTAAAACAAATCTTGCGGCCTCAGCCAAGTGTTTTTCCCTTGGAAAAACCTGTTATTTTTAGTCGGGATATTTATTTGAAGCAGGTATTAGTGGTTGTCTGAATGGCTGCAGTGGTGCCTCTGTTACGTCTTCACAATTGGCCAGCTTTTCTTGAAGTCTTATATTTATTGCGCTCCGTAGAATATTGCAAATAAAGTCTGAGAGTACTTTGTCCTGTGATACACACTGCTTTGTTTAATTAACTATATTGAAATAACTCGGCTGGTGATTTAATATTTCCTCATATTAAAACAATTACTTAATGTATTGTGAACAGTAGTAAATATAATCAACTTGTCACAGAATTATAAAGTAAAAGAACATTTTTTAATAAAAATACAAATTGTAATCGTAAAAACACTGCACTTAAATACTGTATCAACAAGAGACCGGACACTTAAAATTCCCAAATCCTTTTAAAACAAGAAAGGCTTTGACCATTTTACACAAAGCAAATGAGGGAAAGCAATTTGACATTCATGGAACCACCAAAAATGTTCTCTTTCTTTTTTTCCTATTAAATATATTTTCTGAGAATATTGGAATGCTACGATGAAGATCTCAACAAGCAAACAGTTCCATACAGAGAAAACACTCCTGATAATTTGACATTAAGTACAGATTAGGAATATAAGGATCTTACTGGGTTTAATAAAGTCCATGAGTAAGCAGCATTCTAATATTGTAATAAATTAATCTCAGTCATATAGGGACTTTTTCACCCCCTATTGAAAAATAACATTTAATTCTGTATGCTGTTCCAAGTTTGTCATGTAGAAGATAGTTTTAATTTTTTTATACTGAGCATAAAAGAAAGGCTCAGTAGTTAATCTACACAAACATTTTCAGAATACCAAAATAAAAATTAATTTACTCCATAAATTTTGCCTGTTAAAAAAAGGATTATTTTAAAGGAAATGTTTTCTTTACTGTTTAACTGCAGTGGCAATATTTTATTATGTTAAAAGATGTAAAATATGGAAGAATACTAATTACTATATTTTGGCATAGTAATGCAAATTAAGGACTGTAAATCAAATAAGTATTGGGTGTAATTGTTTGAGAAGCTATGATTACATTGGAATAGATGTCTACTTTATACTTGTGCCAGGATACTGGGTTTTCAGTGAAACTTTCCTAAAAAGTTTTCAATCGTATATGTTTGTATGTAAAGAGCTATAAATACATATATCATCAAAATTCCCTCAGATATCTTAAAACATATTTATTACTAGGCAGAAATATTTTCAAAACATGTCCATGAGGAAAAAAAAATATATTCCAGTCATTGTTTCTCATAATAATAGCTTGTGACTATAAAAACCTGCTACTTTGCATTTTGAACAGGAGCATTCTGTACATTAATTAAGATTAAATGACTAAGGTAATTGTTACGAAGTCAATTGGAGAATTTGAAGAAAATGACAGAGATCCAAAAAAATTCTTAAGAGTTTTTTTTCTGGTTGGAGAGTTTTTTTAGAACCTCTTGTGCTAGATCTTCTCGATCCTAACAGGATAAGGAGGAATAAGTGAGAAAGTAAATTGTCTACCCAAAAATGAATACTAGGTTTCTGGTGTTATCAGATATTTGTATATTTGTTTGTTTTGGTATGCAAACTTTAATAGTTCTTAAAATAGCTTGTTCACTGAAATATGATTTTCATAGGGACTGGAATATAGGAAGTGAATTTTGGGTTGATGCAAAACTGATGGATGTCATGTTGCAGCTGTTCTAAATTTCTCAAGGGTACAGAATGAGATATTGCATCGTTTTCCCTCTAAATATTTCTAGTATTATTTTGTAACTGCTTATACAGTAAATATAAGAAAGTTTGTTATCATATGAGTACTTCATCTTTCCTGTAGATTTTCTAGGTGATTTGTTTAATAATCCCTGCTTATTTAATTCATGTAACAACAAAGCTGAATTAGGTTAGGCCAAGATAAAGTGAATGGCTCTAAATCATCCCCTGCGCTTTATGGCCATGTGGAGACTTGAACCTGGGTTTCCCTACTTGTACTGCCATAGCACACTGTCTCTAACATTTGAACATGAAGCCATAATAATAGTTCCTTTATTTATTGTTTGTATGCTGATCCAGTATGCTGACAGTGAATGGGTTACATATTTATTTTTATTTATTTAATTTATATGCCACCAAAATACGGAGACTCTCGGTGGCTAACAAAAAACAACCATTAAAAACATTAATTAAAAACATTAAAAAATAAATAAAATTAAACATTAAAATAAAAATAAAAAAACCCAGCAGACTAGAGAGGTGGGCTAAAAATATTTCATATATAAAAGTGAGGATGTGAGGGGTGAGGATGGCTAGGGATCCATCAGCGCCCTCCATGCTGATAATGAGCCCCCCCAGAGCCCCATGCCATCTCACAGAGCCAGGTCTTAAGGCCCTTCCGGAAGGCCATGAGGGAGGGGGCAGCCCTCAGCTCAAGGGGCAAGATGCTCCATAGGGCAGGAGCCACAGCAAGAGAAGGCTCTTTTCCTAGACCCTGCCAGCCGAAATTCCTTAGATGATGGGAACCGGAGAAGGACTCCTCTGCTGATTCTGGTGGGCTGGGAACTCCCCATCAGGGTGAATTGTACCCAGAAGCAAACAGGTAACCAGTGCAGCTCACAGAACAAAGGTGTTATGGGGGCCGATCTATTGGCCCCCAAAATCATCCACACAGCTGTACTCTGCACCAGCTGCAATCTCCAGATACTCTTCAAGGGAAGCCCCATGTAGAGCACATTACAGTAGTCCAGGATCGAGATGATGAGGGCATAAGTGACCGAGTGAAGGGACTCCTGGTCCAAGAAGGGGTGTACTGGAGCACAACATGAAGCTGTGCAAAGGCATATCCTTTGCTAACAATTTATTAGATGAAGTTTAATTTTAACACTGTTTATAGGTTTATTAACAATAAAATAATAAAATGTCATTAATAACAAATATATCACCATTGCAAAAAGAAACAATTTTATAGCATATCCATCTATAAGGCTTGTTGGAAAATCAGGTTATTCAGGTAATTCCAGAAAGGACAGCTTCATTAGAGAAGTGGGACCCCAATGGAAAATACATGCTTTTATCTCCTACAGATGGCATTCGTCAAAGAGAGAATCTGAAGAGAATCAATTCTTGAGTTTTTTGGACAGATCGGTTCAATAGAGAGTATAGTAACTCATTCCAAAAAGACTCAGATCCTGATTGACAAAGGGTTGTAAAAGTGACAATCACCACCATCTGTCCAATTTAGATTTTTATTTCCCTTCTTATTCTGAAATAAGATTGCTATGAAAATCCCTCTTTGATTTCTCTTTATCGGAGTGATAGCTTTGATTTCAGTTGACCTGAAGGAATAGAAATAATAATACATCTTTTCTACTTACTATAATCCATTTTAAAGTGAAACAATGATTTGTACTCAAACTGAAGTTTATTTTCTACCTGTTGAATCCAATTTATATAATTATGGATGTAGAAATATATTTGATTTGAGTTGCATATAATAAAAACGTATTTTGCATTTTGAAAGTACAATTGTCTAATCGATAAACACAAATGAACAGTGTAGCATTTAAATTAGGCAGATTGTCCAGAATAATTCAGTGTGAGATTTTAATGAATTGATAAGTAAGATGAAGGAGATGATACTTAAAGTTAAAAGGAAGGGGAGAGGGTGATTTAAAAAGATAAATAGAATATGAGTAATGTTAAAGATTCTGACCTGAAAAAAATATACTACACTGTAAATCATGGAAAACATCACAATAATTTATTCTAAAAGAGACATCTGTTTCTTATATTTATTAATCCTTCATGATGGAAATAGTAGTAGTAGTAATTTCCTTTCCCTGGAAAGGAATAATAATTAATAATTCTCTTTCTTCCTGGAAATGGGCAAACAGTCCTAAGCTTTAAAATGTTAGTGAGACACCTGTAAATTTATCAATGGGAAGAAGGGTTTGGCACGTAAATAGTTCAGAAAGAAATACGTCTTTCAGAAAGTGCAACTAAGAGGAAAATCTAGGGAGTTTTACAAGTTAGGCACTTCTTGACCATTTAAAGAAGTCATAGGATAGCCCCAACTACTTCAGCAACTCTGTATGCCTCTAGCCTTTCCAATGTACCTGATTCCATCATTTAGTTGTATAAAACGATATAAAAACACAAGAAGGGTCCTGCTAAATTAGGTCTACAGCCAATTTAATCAAACTGCCCATGTGACTCACTGGCCGACAAGATACATGGAGGATTATCACTCAAATGATAATTTTTCTTCCATTAAGGATATAAAGAATAGATATTGTTTTTTAGTAATGCCTTTTGGTTTATTGGGATGTTTTACAATTTGTAAAAATTCATCGTGAACAAAATGTAATACAAAAGCTTCACTGTAACTTAACATTGTGGTAGTGATAAAACTACCATGAGATAACATTTTCAGTTTATTTATAATGAATCTTGATTCCAATCTTCACATGTTGAGATCCAGAATTTAAGTTATAGCTGCACTGCAAAATACACACTCTGGCTTAAGGATTTGTTCAAAAGACCAAATGAATGAGAAGAGGCTCACCCTGTGTTGCCTTTGCTCCATAAGAATAAGCATGAATCGATCTCTGGTCTTAGTTATAAAATAAATCTATCTTGTTTCTTTGTTCTTCACCTACTTTTCAAAATGGAAAGATATTACTTTTTTTCTTGCCATCTACAAAGAGATTTACAACCTACTTAATAATGGTATAACGTACCATTATTGGTAAGCCATTATTGTATGCCACTCAGAGTTGCTTCTTTTGAGATGGGCAATCATATAAATGTGATTAATAAATAAATCTTGCAGCATGGACAGACAGGAAAATAATTAGCCTTTCTGGTGTTGCTCCATGACAACTGCTATTTAAAATATGCTCCCTCAGATTGAGGACATACCTTCAAGAAGAGAGTTGATCAGGAAACTTTCTTGCTTATCAACACTCCCAGCCAAATTATAATTTAATGATTATGAATTGGAGAAGGTAGAATAGTTCTCAACTCCATTTAGTATATTTATCCATGAATTTCATGGGCCATACATTAAATGTTTTGAAGGAAGAAAATATTCAGTTCCAAAAAACAAAACAGATTTATGCACAGTTATTTTGTCCAGAATTAGCTGTTTCTAAATCTTTGCAGTAAATATTGCATTTTTAATTTTAATGCATACCTGAATGGGAACCCACACTTTTTTGGATATGTAATTGCTTTGTAATACAACAAACTAAAAATCTATTGGATTTCCTAAATTTTCTAAAGAGAAATAATTTAGTTTAACTTTTTGATTGTATAAGTGGATATTGATTATTTCTGTTAAACTTCAAAAGATCTTGAAGATTCCTGAAGACTTTGATATCTGGGAAAGAGACTTAAAAATCAATTTTAATTTTAAACAGACAACAGAAACTGTCTTCAATCAGAAATGCCATCTTTTATGTGTCGTATTGTTTAATAACAACTTCTTCATGTAGGAATTGGTTTGTACAGATGTAATAAAATTAAAGGTTATGGCCAATACAGTGTTTTCCTCTTTGGCTGAACTCAAAGGAAAATTCTATCTTTCCACAAATGAGATTTTTAGATAGTATAAACTGAATTATTCTTTTTAGTGACATTCTAAACGTTATCTCAGAAGTAAGCCAATTTGTAAGGTCACTGACTTGTTTTTCTTGAAGCAGTCCTTTCATCTACTCAGTGAACAGATATTCAAAAAAAATTAAAACAGAGGCAAGATGTTGTCTCTGGGAAAATAAACCCTTGGAGAAGATTTGAGACTAAAAGTATTTTCCCATCCTGTTCCCAAACAAACTTTACTAAGCTTGTATAGATATGTTTAGATGTAATATTTATCTCAATATTATATGTGTTCAGACTGATGTTTCCATATTTGGCTTATATCCTAATGGATCAATTAATAGGTTGACTATAATTGTGTGAACCAATGCACTTCAATAGAACTTGATTATTAGCAGATGTATTCAATGGCCTCCCTTGTTTTAAAAAAAACATCAATTTCTATCATGTACTTAACCATGCTATAAATATAGTATTACTGTGCCTTAATTTAATACCTACATTTTTGTCTACATGGACGTTCTGGGTTTCTGGTTTGGCACTTCAAACCAAACAGTGAGACAAATTCTCTGCAAAAAAAGACACTGCCTTGTGAAGGAGCCTTTCTGTTTATAGAGTGTCTTTTGGTTCTATATAGGTCTCCAAATAGCCTGATTTTGTCTCTGCTGCTCCAGACAAGCAAAGATCCAACATGAGCTCTTCCTAAGGATTTGTGTGGCTTTGGGAGGGAATAAGTCAAACAAGCATTAAAAACCACACTAAATGAAAGCACATATCTTTTCTTTTCCTGGCACGTTCCAGTGACATTAATATTGCAGAGACTGATTGTCCTTATGTCTCCAGATCAATGGATCATACACCATTCTTGGCAGGCTAATCTTAGACACATTTTTTTAAGTACACAAAGGATAAGCAACCTTTGAATTCCAGGCATGTCGCTGTGCATCTCCTCTGTCATTTTGCTGTTCTTTTAATTATCACTCCCTCTCCCCTCCCCCATTTCAGAAACAATGATGTAACTACTTGCAGGGGGACACTAAACATTTTTTTCTTTGTGTGTATAATGTAAAAAAAATCCTTCATTAATGTTGATTGTTTATCTCTTTTTTTACGTTAAATTGAACTTGTCAGCCTATAAACATTTTTGCCTTTGAAAGCATTCTTGTTTGTGAAATGAATTCCCATAAGTCTGTGATTTGCTTATAATTTTGTGGTTATGAATTCCGGAAGAGTAATCATGTAAGTCTAAAGCAGCAAGACATGTTGTGGTGCCAAGCCCAACTTCTGTCAAATTGGGATGAAGAAGTGGGGACAAAGTTGAACAAAAGAAAAGAAGTAGACAGATACTGGGAAAAGTAGAATAGTACGGTTGCTTGGTTTAGCAAGTGGATACTGTATAATATGCTTAAAATTGTCTAGTTATTTTTTCCTGCAGTTCTTGCTATCTAACTATGGGCAGTGATGATGATATGTGTTGAACGTTAACAAGTGTTCCTTCAAAATCACGTACAAGTTTCTTTGTATGGGACCAGTACCTGCTCAAAGTAAAAAGATCTGCACATATATATCTTTACTCTTGGTGGATAGGTCACCATGACTTTTGCTTCTATATAAAGTACAGCAAGAAATATTATGTAATGAAAGGAAGATGAGAACAAGGTATGATCAGCTATTTTCACATGGGCTTGGATAGAAAACATCCAGTGTCTAGTATCTGAAATGTATGGTTGAGTAAATAGTGCTGCTTACAATTCTGCTTGTAGATATTACGGAATAAACATGACTTTTCTGAAGCTTTCAGAGAACACCAATCAACTTTAGAGTTAGTTGATGTTTCTTTTTGTTTCTTCATTTGTATGTCTTTAAAACAAAGCGGTCATCAATGTCTTGTTTCTTCCTCAAACAAGCAAACAAGGCAATTGCAAGAACAGAAAACACCCATGATTTTAACTGAAAATGTAATGAATGAAAAACTGGTACAAAATGTTGTAATTAGAGAAACAAACTAAGTTATCCTTAAGTCTATTTCCATTGTGCTGTTTAGATCTTTAGATAGCTCGTTTTTTACTTTTTCAAACATCCCAAAACGAAATGGCTCCAGCGGTAAACACAGCCTTATTTTAGCATTCTTGTAATCTGTCATTTGCTCCTGGAGATTAATCCCAAACAGCTAATGCAGCGATCTTAATCAGTCAAAATAAGCTATGCCTTTATAGAGGAGCAATGTAGGTCTTTTGCTCCTCTATAAAGGCATAGCTTATGTACTCTTCCCAAAATAGATAGTTAATGTTTATGCATTGCAGCTACCTATTGCACTTAGTGAAATCAGCCTCAGTGAAACACCAAAGGGGGTTTTGGAGAGGGGGAGGCACACCCATTGCATTCCATCTCTTGCTCTGATATTGTGACTTAATTTGGGGTGGGTGTGGTCTTATTTTTTTTCTAGTTAAATATATTTTCTCTTGATTAAAAAACAGTTTGTTTTTTAGTAGTATAAACTATTAGCCTTCATTCTTGCAAAAGAAAATTTAAAAAAATACGTACATACATACATGGTACATTGAAAAGTAAACTAGGAAAAGCATGTAGAACATCGCTTCTGGAACTCCTTTCAGTCCTTTAGCATCAACTCCATTCAAGGTCAAATGATCAGGAGAAGGAGGTGTTAAAACAGAGCAGTCAGCAACATCCTAAGATGCTTCCCAACTGTTTCCTCTATACAAATGCAATAAGGAAGTTTTTTCTAGTTTTTTTTCTTTGCAGGCCTTGGCCAAACCTTGTCTATTTGTGAAGTTATTCTTGCTTTTGCCAGGTTTCCTAGCCACAGCAAATTTACTCCTATTCCATTTTGGTTCTGGAGTGTTGTCCTGCTGATAAAGCATGATATACAGCCCATTTAGGTAATTTCTTTTCAACATTTAATTAGGTTAGAAAGAATAGAAATAGATTTGGAAGAACTGGGTAAAACATGCACACATGCCAAAACTGTGGGAAGGCAAAGTTAAATTTAACATTCTGAAGTGTTTTGTGGTACACTTAAGCATAAATATCTGTCATATATGTTACAAGATGTACATATACTTTTAAAGTACTGGTGTGAAATAACCCACGTGGTGCATTTAACAGAACTAATGTTTTCATAATGCATTTAAATGTTCCCAGGATATGCATTTATCTACATGCATCTGTATAAATCAGGCAAAAGTCTCATTTTCTTTCCGCACACTAACTTTTATTTCCTATTTCCTAGGAAAATGTTGCGATGAAATCAGAAATGCGGGCAAGTGAAATTCAGCGGCTTGAGCAAACCATACAAGATTTAAAAACAAAAATTGCAGAGTTAGAGAAACAGTTTCCAGCAACAGAGGTGTTGGTTTCAAGCAGAAGCATGTGGAATGATATCGAACAGCCAACTCACAAAGGACTACCTAACACAGCTCTTCAAGAACAGGAATTGTGCAACCTAGTTAAAACTATAACTGCAACTTCTGTGCAGACATCTCCAACAGATGATTGGTTAACACACATAATGCCTTCAAACAGTACACTGCCACAAGCTCCTCCCCACCTCAAAGGGGATCTGGGTCAAGAGCCAACTCAGCCATTGCCAACACTTGAGCCACAACCTACTTTTTGTTCTGAAATAGCTTTAGTTTTGTCACCAAAACGGATTTCAGTACAGCTGGATGCTTCCCAAGAAAAACTGTCAATGCCACAAACTTCAAGGCCATGTTTATTTCAAGAGGAATCTGTGCCATCAGCTCCCCACCCTTCTCTGAGTATGGAGACTATAACATGGAATGAACATTCCCCGTCTTTATCTTCTCCCATCACTTTTGCTGCTCTGTCTACTGACACTGGAATTTCCCTGCCTGGAGCAGGAGACCCATTGTTATCTTCATCAGTGTCGCCTCCTTCATCCTTCTCTGCCTCAGGATATTTTGTGTCTTCTGACATAATACCAACTTCTGCCCCATCATTCCCCACCAAAAGGACTCCTTCCCCATCATGCCTGCCAGGAATAGATATAATACCACCTGCCCCTTCTCTGTCTCCTGCAAGCATCTCTTCTATGTCATCTTTGTCTACTGCTGGATTATCTGCAGAGATCCCGTCTCCACCACCTCTTCCTGTAGCTGGAGTTCCACCTCCACCACCTTTGCCAAAAGTAGACATTTTGCCAATTCCACCACCTCCATCTTTGCCAGGACCTGTTGCTTCCCTTTTGCCCTCTTTTCTCCCAGAAATAGTGCAA
>JANHZU010004044.1:77318-88142 GCA_032468055.1 Acrochordus granulatus | reverse complement strand
GGGATGGACAAGTTGAAAAGTTTTTGGAAAATGAGAGACTAAGATCTTATGGGACTTTAAATTCCAAACAGACAGTTCATAACGTGCCTGATAGAATAGTAATTGAAAAGAATAAAGTCTGGTTCATTGATATTGAATAATAACAATTGAAAAAAAAAAAGAAATATTGTAATTGAAGTTGACTGGCTCTGGTAAATTAAATCCTTTGTTATACCAATTGTGATTGGAGTTCTTGGAGTGATACCTAAAGGACTTCTTTGATATCTGGAAATAGTTAATTTATCAGACCTGACCAGCCTAATTTTATAAAAATTACTACCTTGCTTGAAACTGCTTCCAATAATTCTTAGGTCCTTGGTAGGTCTAGATTACCCATACATAATAATTCATTAGATGGACAAAAATGCCAAATCCAGTCTAAACATATGGCTGATTGTGTGACAAAATATAATTATAATCATAATTATAACAATTATTGGGCTGTTTTTTTCTCAACATTAGAATCTCCACTGGAAAAGCTGCAAAGGAATAGAATGGAAAAGTTTCCCTGGCTATATCCCTAAATACATAAGAAATCATTTTGGCAGAGAATATACAGCAAAAATTAAATATAAACCAGATATATGACATCAGCATATTGAAATATATTTAACTGAAATATGAATTTTAAACAATATTCCCAATTCCTCAGGCCAAAATTTTGTTGTCATTATTTTTTTAAAATAGAAGAAGAGGACAAAAGTGAGGATATTTTAGAGACATTTGTTGTTCAAAGTAGTAGCATTGGTAATCACCTAAAATATTTATTTTATTTTAAAGTATACCTACATTGTTAGGAAAGCACAACGTTTCAGGAATATATAAATACATATCATTGTATTCCTTTCAGAGTTAGGAACATTATATAAGTAGAAAAGGAGAAGCAAATTTTCAGTAAGTCAATAAAGATGTAAGATGTAAAGAAACAACTGAAACTAGTTGTTCTTTATACTTTCTATAATTTTCCATTCTTGCAAAGCATTCCTGCATATATATGTATTTCATAGATTGTCTTCTTGTTCTTGAAATGTATCATCTTTCTCAAGATCACTTGCCTCTAACCATGACTTCCTCCATTTTTCCCAGCCCATTCACCCTTCCTTTATAGTTCTGTTTTGCAGTTCGGTCCTGCTTCATTCCCTCCATATCACCAAATTAACTCAGGGTACTTCTTTCAGCCTTTGAGCAGCCAATGGATGTGCCAGTAAGTTACAAAATTTTCCTGTATGTAGGAAGAGTGATATAGGAAACAGTATTTTAGCTTGCAAGGTACCCTCCAGGTAAGAGAATCTTGTATAGAATTCTCTGAGTAAGTTTGTGGTAATTCACCATTTCACTCAAAGGATACTGTGCCATAAATGACCAGTATATCCTTATCCTGGCAAATAATACTGCACGGGATATGGAAATGACTAGGCAGGTCATGTCATTTCTGTCTTACCAAAGAGCTGCTTGTGAGAATGAGCATAAAGTAATATATATGTTCCCATGAAGCGTCATATAAAAGAATAAAGGTCACTGATACTTGTTTTAAAACTTAGAATTATATATGTATTTGGTCAGTTTTTTGCTTCAGCTTTTTATTCTAGCAAATATTCAAAGGTATCTAAGATGTTTTAAAAAGCATTAGAAAAGTTTAAAACAGTAATTCAAATAAATACTAAAATGATCAGTTAAAAAGCCCGGTGCAAAAGACGCACCTCCACAAAATTTCTGAGGTTTGAGCAAGTGAGGGTCAAATGAAATTTCAGCTCTTGAAGAGTACTGCAGAAGGTCTTCTCCCAAGCTCTAAAATACAACAGGGATATAATTAAGGCCTCTTGTATTGCTCTTGTATTGATCAACAGCAGGACAGATTTATAAAGGAAGAAGGGAAACAAAGGCTAAGCCATGGAGGTTTTTAAATTAATATCTTAATTAAGGCACAGCAACCACTGGCAAACATGCAAATCTTTCAGTACCAGCAGTAGTATGGCAACCAGTTGCATTTTATTTCCTGGTTGTTATTTTCATACATTTTTGTGCTGCATTTATGTGCTATAATAATAATATGATGTTACAGAGGAATTGTTCTTCTGTGCTTTATAGCTAATATACAAGCAATTGTATGAAATATAGGCACTGTCCTGCATATCTGTTGCACAGAAGATACAGAAGCCTGGTGCCATTGTTTTTCACAGACGTTCTCTTATCTCATGCAAGTATTCAAACAAAAGTGTTCTATTGCTCTGTATCTCATTCTTTGGTAATCTTAATAAGCTTCAAAAAATTTGAAACAGAAGCTATGCTGTATTTATTGTACACAAAGTTAACATTTTTCAGAGGAGGGAAAAAGCTCCAAGACGGAGTTTAAAAAGAATGCAAAAGCAATGTTCAGTATCTTTCCTCAAAAAGCAGAAAAGTTGTATTCAAGTGTACATTCCATGATGGTCATCTTTATCATCAGTTTAAGGGCGTGCATTAACAAAATTCAAAAGAAATTCATTATTATCTAACTTCTTTAATAACAATATAAAAAGGTTCTTATTGTCAGGACAAATGGAATCCCACCCAAAAGGAGGCTTGAAGCAAAGCAGATAATTCCACTTGAATTCCAGATACTGGTGGCAGCAATAGTCTTCTAGGGAAATATATATATATATTTCTGTAAGTATGGGTGTACGTGCATCTGTGTGTCTGTGTGTCTGCATGTGTGTCTTGAAACATATGATCAAGAGGCAAAGGTCTAGTGAAAGAAAACTTCATGGTCTTTTTAGGAGAAGACATCAAGCATTTGAATTGGGAAACATTTTGCATTTGGTACCTTACAGATCTATATAGCTCTTTATTACAACCATAATATTTTATTAACTGATTATGTAATAAGGAATTAGTACATACTTATACAATTATACTGAGTGATAATTAATAATTAATTATGTAAGTAAGTAAGTAAGTGCCCATTTGGTGTAGTGATTAAGGTGTAGAAACCAAGAGACTGTGAGTCTTAGGCATGAAAGCCAGCTGGGTGACTTTGGGCCACTCATTCTCTCTTAGCCCAACCTACATCATGGAGTTGTGTTGGGAAGGGAGAAGGAGGAAGGACTATTAATGAATGCTCATTGTCTTAAGTTATTTCTAAAATAATAAAGGTGGGATAAAAATCAAATAAATGGCTTCTGCTCTCTTAAAGTGGCTATCCCTAACTTTGAAAATCTTCAGGTAAAGGTAAAGGTTTCCCCTGCCAGTCATGGCCGACTCTAGGGGATGGTGCTCATCTTTGTTTCCTAGCTGAAGAGCCAGCATTCATCCAAAGATGCTTCTGTGGTCATGTGGCTGGCATGACTATATGGCAAGGTGCACAGATGCTGTTACCTTCTCACCGAAGGTGGTACTTATTAATCTATTTGCATCTTTATATGCTTTCACACTGCTAGGTTGGCAGGAGCTGGGGCAAGTAACGAGAACTCACCTTGTTACTCAGTGGTGTTTGGGTCTCGAACTCGAGCCACTGACCTTCCAGCTGACAAGCCCAGCATCTTAACTACTCACACCGCTACACACCCTATTTGGTCCTTTAAATCTCTGTGGATAATGTTATCTATACAATCAGATTCAGTCTGTTCTATCACTGAAATATTTCTCAACCTTTTGTTCATAATCAAGAATAAAGTGTATGGTTAACCATATACAAGTTCTTCCAACTGAAAATCGAAAATTACAACTTGGGTCTGTATAATAAAGCATTTTTTCTCTTTCTGCTCTCCTTCCCCATCTTGTTCTTTATAAATTATTTCATCCTTTAGGCTTTGCTTGTCATACTTAATATGTGGGAGGCCTTCACTTGGTTAAGGCTGTACTTAAATGTTCTAGGTAGATGATCTGCTTTGGTTTACGTGTAAAATTACTTTTATATCAACTCTTCTGTGGCCCATTATGATCCATGTTGCTATTCAAGTGAGGGAACCTGATTTGTTGAAACTTTTCATGCAGTTATATTATCAAAAGATTATGTGTTTGATTTTGGAGAGCTTAAAGAAATGTTAAAATGTATGTCATAGGCAACTAATCTTTCAAATATTTCATACAGATTTATAAAAAATAAGTTATTGGTAATTTTTTATGTAAATGGGAAAGTGAAAAAAGGAAGACGTAAAACAGAATAAAGCTTTTGGAAAGAAGAAAATTACTTTTTTATATATTTTATACTATTTGTTTCAGAATGCTCTGAAGAAAAGGATATATTCTGAAAAGAAGAAATGTTATTTTCATCTTTTTAAATTCCTCCCTCCAATCTCTAAGAACACCCTGGATTCTGCTTCATGCAATCAAGATCAACATTTCCTTATTTATATATTCTTTTATTATACTGTAACTAAAGTTATATTTCAGACCTGTAGGGAGAAAATGTGATGAGTCCCAGACACTGGATTTTATCACTAAATGCTTTACAGCAATGAAAAACAAATGAGCATGAATTATATCGTCTCTAATCTTGAGGTGTATACACAAAATCATTTAGCAACAGTGAAAAGTACTGATTTATGGAGGGCAATGTAATCTGTTGTTAAGTTTTTGTCAGGAATTGTCAGAGGAAATTCTAGCTACGTTTTGCTCCAGGTCAAGTTTTGCCTTATAGGTATAAAGATTAAATAGAAAGCAGAAGAAAATGCTAAATGGAAGAAAGAAGAAATATGAAAGCAATTGCATTGTAACCAAATGACTGACTTTTCTCCCTTTTGTGGCTGGGTGTACAGCACTTAATTGAACTCATAAAAGACATCAGTGTTCTCTACAGATAGTTTTCCGAATTAGGAAATTTGTATTTCTCCACACTCTCCTTATGCTGGCCTCGGACCCTAATAAAGATTTGATTTGGTATTTGTCCTCCGAGGACAGAATACACCGGATAAATTGAAATTCAGGAATTTAGCCTACATGGACTTGGTGATGCAAGAGTACCTTCTTCCTGTCCGGGCTCTTTTGTTCACCTGAGAATTTCTAAATTGTATCTTCTACCAGAACTGAAGCTCTGACAGGATGTAAAAGAGATTTTATTTAAAACGTGTTTTAAATAAAAAAGGACTTTATTAGTCACATCATCAGAAAACCAACCGCCAGGTAGATAGAAAACCTGCCTCGTGGACAATTCTGTTGATATGCAGTTATCGGCTTGATAAATTATAACTCAACATGGTATGTGAATTTAACAGAAGCCCATCTCAAGACTTAAAGAAAGACTGGCTTTTCTTAATAAAGATTGCCCCACTAGATAGTCTGCTCTGACATGATATAACTAGGCTACGTGTTTAAGAGACTGGGCTCCTGCCTGTCAGAAGTCATAGAGATTTGACCTCCTTTCTTCCCTTGAAATATCCCTATCTTAAAAACTGTATTTGTTTTAAGTAGCACCAAGACAAACTTTTGAAACTATTCTGATTAAATTCTGTCTTACCAGCCTAAAGTCTTCTATCTGTGCTATTACTAAACATGTACATATCTTTCCTGATTAAATGAAACTTTCCCTTTTGAAGTCCTGTTTATTGAATGGTTTCTGTAAAGATTAACTACATACAGTATGTTGTTTTCAACAGAGATAGCTAAAAATAGATTTTATGTATAAATTGGCTATCCTATCAGGTTATCCATGGATCTAACAGTTAAAGACAGAAACTGAATTAGAGACAGATTTCCTTTGCTATTTTTGTGTAGATGTTTGGCAATAATAAGTGTACTTTTGAAAGTCAGACCATCAATCTCTAAAAATATAATAATGTAAAGCTTATTGTTCCCCTTTGACATTTATTGTTCTGTTGGGTGCCAATAAGCTCATCCCAGTCATGACTGTGAAAAGAATTAATTGACTTTATTAAAATTTGATATCAGGTTCCACGAGTTTTCTTGTCTACAGTAAGATGGAACACTTTCAAAGCATTGATAAAGATGAGTCCATGAAGCTATATGAGCCAGTATGTAAAGCTGTATTTTTTTACAATGTACTGTGCTTAGTCTTTTCTTGATATGAAATCTTTTGTCTGCTTTTTTCATAGCTGTGATGAACTTGGACAACTCTGTAGTGGACTTAGAGACTCTTCAAGCTCTTTATGAGAATGTGAGTAACAAAACAAAAATACACATGCACTAATTATAGTTTACAATGTTTGCCAGAAAATGGCAGAATTACAATTATGACAGATTGTATTGCTATGGTAGAACAATATCACAGTGACAATTAAATGTAAATACCATGAAAAATTGAAGGAATGTTACCAATTGTGAAACTGGACAGGCCCGGGTTCAGTATTATAAATTAAGGTTAGATTTACTAACAGAGTAGTCATACTGAGGTGGAAAGCCAGGATGGATTAATTACCAGAAGGCAAGATTTGTTGAGCTTGTGCCAAAAGGAAGAAGGATAGAAGAAACTTTAACTTTCTTTGTTAAATTTGTTGCTCCCATTGAGTTATGTGTCAGTTTCATGCCTAGTGTTTCTTTCCCATTCTGATTATATGTCAGAAGGCTGTACAAGATTATATCTTGTAGATCTAGTGCCATCTTTGTTTCAAGGTTTCCAAAAAAAGATCCATATCATCATATGGATGTTTGGATATCTTTCAAGAATCCATATGATTCCTCACTAAAGCATGTGATATGATATACAAAAAACATGGTAAAATATATTTGATTTATTCTTATTTGTTAGTGTGTTTTTAAAATCAGTTCCTTGTTTTGTTGCAGAATAGCTAAGTTACATTTTAACTTCTTGTAACATTTGAAAATTCACTATAACAGATTCTACTGTGAGGTCAGATATCTTCAGTATTTATATTTTTATCACCAAATTTTTAAGTACTTATTTTTAAATCATTTTTATCCCTGTATATTTATGTTCACATACCATCTTATTTTATATTCTACATTATTTTTACTTTGCATATTCTTTATCTAATTTCATATTAATATTGCAAAGGTTTCATTTCATAAATTATGAATTCTTTTGTTCTTAATTAAAAAACGGAAGTTGGGTCTGAGGCCAGGATGAACTACCAGGTCTACTTGCTGTTGAGAGTAAACTTGAGCCCACTTTTACTATTAGAAGAATAGCTTTATTCCCCAGACCAATGGTATGGAAGTGGCAACTTGGAATTGCCAACAGAAGAGTTGCTACCATGACAGAGACTGGAGGGAGATGGGATGTAGTTCCCCTTGGCTGGAGCCATCCCCTACAATTTTATTTAAGAGGACCCTGATTGATAGGTTATGTATGGGCACCCCTATCTTGAGTGAGAGTCAGGGTTGAGAATTGAATGTTGCCCCCTTATTAGCCAGTGAGAAAGACTAATTTGGGACAGCTGGTATTTATGTGAGGTGAACAGGTCTGGGGTGGGGCCCTGCTAGCACTGACAGCAGAAGCTAAAGTGCCGTAGAAGGCCCCTTCTCCCCCTTCTGTTTCCCTGGTGTGTTTGTGGAGGTGCCTATATTAATGGGATAGCAGAACTGTCCACCCTTAGAGGGGAGAGATTAGGATGGAAGGATCACTGTGGGAGATGTAGGGCAGAGCATATCATCTTGGTGGTGATGCATGGGGGATGCTATTGGAGCCAGAAGGCAGGCTGTTTCAGGGAAAGACGTTCCTGATGTTTGGCACTGTACTCTGGCTCTCCAAGCCCATTCCCAGTCTCTGGACAGCAGACCCTGCTGATGAATGCCAGGTTGGTAGATAATGAGCCCCCATCCTTATCTATAATCTGATTAGGGAGGAGCAGGGAATGGGAGGGGGTGTAGCAATTGTCATCTGGGAATCTCTCTTGGCCACCAGGAACATTGCTCTTCAAATAGCTGGATGTGAGACCCTGTTCCTGAGGTTGGATTCACAAGATTAGTTGGGATTGTTGCTTCTGTACCAGCCTCCCTGCTGTGTGGCAACATCCCCGCCTGAGCTGCTGGAGGTCATCACAAGACTGACAGTGGATTCATGATCCTGGAGACTTCAATCTGCTGTCTCTGGGTATGGCTTCAGAAGCAGCTCAGAAGTTCATGGAACCATGATGGCCATGGGCCTATCCCAGGTCATCTGTGATCCAATCCATGACCATGGTCATGTGCCAGACATGATCTTTCTGTTGGAGCAATGCCAACATGATCTGGTGGGGTTGTGACCCTATCCTCTCTGTCATGGTCAGATCATGCCTTGGTGTCTGTGAGATTTTCCTATGCTACCCTCCTCCACAGGGAGGCTGGGCCAATTAGAATAGCCCACCCCCAGTGACTGATGTACCCAAAAGGATTCCAAAAGGAACTGGGGCGAACCCAGAGGCCTGCTGCACAGTCCTGCTGAGGATGTGGCTGCAGTTTGGAATCAGAGGGCAGCTGCAGCCCTGGACAGGATCATGCTCATGTGGCCTTTCTTGGCCCCATGTTCCCATCACTCCCTGTGGTTTACAGAGAAGCCGCAGGCTCTGAGCATCGCTGGAGGAAGTTGAAGAGTGAATTTGACAGGTTAGAGCTGCTATCAAGGCCTATCTTGTGGCAATAAGAGCGGTGAAGCATCATTACTTCTCCACACTTATTGCCTCTGCAGAGTGTCGCCTGTTGAAAATTACTTGTTCACTCCTTGGACAGGGAGATTTGGTGGCCATCTACAGGGCTGAGCCAAGGAATTTATGGAACACCTGATGGACAAAATTGTTTGGATCCACTCCCAATTGGACTCTGTGAATGGAGCAGGTGCAGTGGAGATGTCTGGAGAAGAGGTCTTACCTGGTTATCTGGGAACAGTTTGATCTTGTTGGCTCCGAGGAAGTGAGCAGGAAGTGATCTTGTTGGCTGTCAATTGGATCCTTGTCCCTCCTAGTTGATTAAAGCCTCCAGGATAGTGACGTTTAGGTGGGTTCAAACTGTGATTAATTGCTCACTGCAGGAGTGGATGTTTCTGGGATGTTTTAAGGAGGCCCTGGTATGCCCCCTCCTCAAAAAAACACTTGACCCCACCTTGACAATTTCCATCCAGTTTCTCACCTCCCCTTTTTAGGGAAGGTGGATGCCTGGCAGATCCAGAGAATTCTGGAAGAAACGGATTATCTGGACTCTTTTCAGTCAGGTTTGAGGCCTGGATATGGGGTAAAAACAGCATTGGTAATGCTTGTGGATGATCTCTGGCAAGAGCAAGATAGGGGTAGTGCATCCATTCTAGGTCTACTTGACCTCTCAGTGGCCTTCAATACCATCAACCATGGTATCCTTCTGGCTGGCTGTGGGAACTGGGACTGGGCAATAAAGTTTTGCAAGGGTTCAGCTCCTTTCTGCAAGGCTGGTCCCAATCAGTGTTGATAGCGAGTGAAAGGTCCAGTCCTCGGCCACTTCTTTCAAAACATAGGGCTTGATCATTTCTCCATTTCTTTTTAACATGAACATGAAGTCACATTGGGTGGGGTCATCTGTCACCATGGGATGAGGTATCATCAGTATGCTGATGATACCCAACTTTATATCTCTATCCTGGGTGACTCAGGTGTTGCTGTGACTACCCTTTCGTGGTGCCTGGAGGCTGTGAGGGTCTGGATGGGAACATCAGGCTTCAACTGGACCCTGGTAAGACCAAGTGGTTATGGATGCAAGGGACCTCGACTTCCAGGGATTTAGTAGCTCTGGTTCTGGATGGGGTGGCACTGCCCCAGACAGACTCAGAGTACAACTTGGGGGTTTCCTGGACTCCTGAGCCCTGCTCAAAGAGCAGGTGGCAGTCATGCACAAATTTGTGTTATGTGCCAGTTGCTTCCATACCTAGATCGGGAGTCCCTACACTCAGTCATTCAAGCCCTAGTCATTTCTCAGCTTGTCTACTGCAATGCACTCTACATGGGGGTACTCTTGAAGAGCATCTGGAAGCTAACTGATAGTGAGTGCAGCTGGATGGATAGTTTCAGGAGCCCCTAGAATGATGCATGTGACACTGCTCCTCCAGGAATTTCACTGGCTGCCAGTTTGCTTCTGAATGCAATTCAAGTAGCTGGTTATCACCTATAAAGCCCTTCATGACATGGGTCCAGAGTATTTGAGGGATTGGCCCACCCCAATGGGTTTAGACTGCCCTATTCATGCCAATAGTAAAGGCATGCTTCAGATCCCATCATCCAAGGATTTTTGGCTGGTGGGCTCCAGAAGAAGGACTTTTTCTGCTGTGGCCTCTGTCTCATGAAATATCATACCCCCTGAGGCAAGATCGGCCACTATTGTTTTTGAATTCTAGTAAGCCTTGAAAACATGTCTGTGTAGGTTGTCTTGGGACCCAGGCACTGGCACATCAGTTTGGAGGTGACTGGTAAATTGAAGGTCCCACCCCCACTATAACGTCCCACCATCTTGTTCACTCCTTTTAAGATTTTATCTTATTTACTGTTTTGGTATTTTTATTATTTTATTGTAAAACTTTATTGCCAAAGTCATTGCTGCAAATTGAGCGGGCTATAAATTAAATAAATAAATAATACACCAAAGAACAAATAAAGTCCCAACTACTTGTAATACAGACAAAAATATGCTTTGAAATACTTTGTGAACTAATAAATTCTAAGCACATAAGAAAAAGAGAAGCTGGTTAGCCATTTACTGCCATTTCTGCATGGTATTCCTTCTGAAAGCCTTGCCATATGGTATAATTATCATCTATTTATTCTCTATGCTTATTTGCATAAGCAATTTATGGAATTACATTTTCAGAATATTTTTTCTTACTCAGATGATCTATATATAATGGGGAAAACTATGGATTATACATTTCTTTTAATTTCTGCTAAACATTTTATC
>JANHZU010004044.1:61134-77218 GCA_032468055.1 Acrochordus granulatus | reverse complement strand
TCATGCATTTCTATTTAAAACTCCAAGTGATTCAAATGTTTAACTAACACTTCTGTTAAAACAAATAAACCTAGCAAGAACTCTGATCTGCCATTGTCACCAATGTTTTTGCTATAAATATCCTGGGTTAGATCATCATTTCCTTAATTCCCCCACAAGGAGTGTTAGGATGATGGGAACTAAATGGTTCCTGTTCTCCTTAGTCTTTGACCTCCAATTTCTGATTGAGGAAATTATAAATTATTTATTTGAATTGATTATATTTTAAGCAAAGCCTGAACTAACTCTCTCTCCCATACCTATGCACATATTTTAGAATAAGTTGTTCTTTATTCTAAAATTCTTTAATTAATTTACATGACCTTTTCTGTTATTTTTATATACCGCATTAATTGTCAGATCAGAACATTCTTTTCACTATATAGTTAAAACATTGCAGTGCAAGTTCTCAGATATTCTATTTGATCTCTGCAACATATGGGAACATTTGTTTTATGATCTTTCTTCAAAATGTAATCACTTTTTTTTGCTGATTACATATGTTTGGCATGGTGCTTTTCCTTCGAGATGTGAAAGAAGTTTGGTCAGCCTCCAAGTCTAAACACACCCTAATTTCAAAAGCCACAATCCTGAGGCTCAATTCCTGTTTACTAAGGAATTCAAGTATTGTTAGACTACGCAGTTACTAAATATATTGTAGTTCTTGGTCTGTTACCCTACAGCAAAGGGCTCTAGTTGTTTAGGCTTATTAAACTATATGATTTTGAGACAGTAAATATATTTTTATCTAATCATTACACAAGTATTTGTTTTTCCACAGTTCCTATTAAGTTTTCATTTGAAAAAAAGTAGATTACCATTTGTTCAAGGAGAACATTACTTTCCTTTAGCCTTCACAGTTTCCCTGAATTTATTTTGTTTTCTAATTTTAAGTAGGTTTTATGTATTTTATGCATGCGTGTATGTGTATATATGTGTATTGCACATGTTGGTCAAAGACTAAATAAAGGTTTACTTACCTAATAGAGATTTTATAAAAGCCTAGCATAAATATATTAAATATCAAGTTCATACATCAATTGTTCAGCTCCCCCTGTGTTTTTGTATTGAATTTATGGGACCATTTTAAAAAAGCATCCAAATGTCCTGATAATTGATAAAACTGTTCATTTATGTGTTAAACTAATATTTAAGATGGACAACTCAGTATATGCACTGCAGTGTTTCTTTAAAACAACTTGGGACCTTTTCCACAATTGTACTTCAGTTGTATGAAACCCTCCTTTGGCAAATCAGGTGCTCAGTTTAGGGGTCATCTTGAACTCACCTTTTGCACAGTTTCATTTGTTCTGCCATTTGTACCCTTTCCTGGACCAGGAGGCCTCCAGATGTTCAATCACGTTCCAGTACTCTCACGGTCAGAAAATTGCAAGAGCACTTCACTTCCCCTCAGTCAAGCAATGCCATCTATCCTGACTCAGGAAGCCTGTCTTCTTTGGATTAAGATTTAGCTCCCACCCTGATGATGATCCACAAGTTTTGCAAAACCTGTTTTAAGTGTTAATGACTCAGAATCATTCTGCAGTCAGGTGACTTCTAAAATATATGAATAAATATCTGGGAAAACCTCTGTTTTCCCACTGGTAAATATGGTTTGACATTTTAAAGTTATTATTCAGGAAACACCCCATAATTTCTTAATGTATGCGTGCTGACTGGCATTTTATCTACAATGATACTGCACTCATTTTAGTATTTTTATTGTTGAACTTGCTGTTTCATTGTTTTCACGTGGGAAGTTTTAATTGTACAAAATAACTAATTGGTCATCTTTTTACTACAGTAAGTTTTACAAAGATTAACATAAATCCTACAATTTGCCAAAACATTTAATCACCTGCAGAAAGGTAAGAATAGCAAATGAGCACTCAGTTAAATGAAGCTTTCATTTCTATTACTGCTTTCTCTCCCTGATGATAAAAACAAATGACAGTTGCTGCTGCATTAAATGACTGTTGCTGCCTCATTAAATGACTGCTGCTGCTTCATTAATAGCCAGCTCATTTTGGCGAATGAAAACAATTGAACTATTAGTAGCTTATGACTTATTACTTTATTAAAAATTCTCCTGTGCTCAATTACCAACTTGCTAAAATTTGTGTTTCATGAACTGAAGTGTCAGAATTAATGGAAGATGGACAAAAAATAGAAGTATGGGAAGAATTCATGTTACACAAACCTGATTCACATTAAGTTTGTACGAGATCATCTGAATGGAGAAAATTGCTACATATTTTAAACAGAAGAGAACTAGAGAGGGAAAAGTCAGGATCAGTTAGTGCAATAGAAAAAAAGAGGAAAGAAATAGATGATAGTATTATGTATGCGAATGAAAAACATCAATTAATGATGTAATCCAAGTCTCTGGAAGGAATGTGATAGATATAGCACATTCCATATTTGTTTTTCCCCATCAGACAGCGAAAATGAGAATTGTCAGGAAAAAAGAGAGAGAGATAAGTACAGAGCAAACAAGCTTGTTTGTGTAGATGTAGGTGTCAGCCTTTCCAGGCAAACCAGATAGGAAACATGACAAGATAAATTAATTCTACTTGATTACATGGCTATTTAACAGAATCTTGCAAATCTGAAGGCACAAACTTTCCACCTCCACTTTTACATTAGGGTGAGTCTTTCTTAAGTTTCTTTTTCTGACCCTTAAGCAACTGCAGGCCCCTGCCTTTCTTATCTGATTGTTCCCTAGGCAACATCTCCTTCTCTCTTTTCCCAAGGTCGGTCATACATTCCATTACAGTAGAGAAGGATATTTAGGCCTGAGGTTGCAGATTTATTTCTCATTTATACTACTTTCTTTCTACAGATTTGTATAATATGCACAAATACCTATTAGAAATAGTAGATTTATCATCCTCATTCTCATTCAGACAAATAAAACAGAACTTGGAAAAGGCAAAAAGAAGAACAAACCAAGATAAGGCTTTGATCATATTCCATTTCTATGCAATCATTGCATGTAAAATGAATATAGACACACATACACACGCACTTGTTGGGCAAGGGGATTTTGATTTATTTCTTTCACTAAGCTGCAAACAGTGTCAATTAAGCGGGGAGCCAAAAGAGAGTTCCTGAAATTGGCTTTGTTAATCACAGATATAACTCTTCTACATCAGGTAATACTAAAATTATTTATGTGCACCTGTAAAGAACTGCATTATTATGAACAGCTATAGATTTATGAGCTTTAAAGACAGCCTTCAGAAAATTTCCATCAAAATGTTTTGGTTTCTAATATGTAGTATAACCAATAGGGAACTCTAAAAGAATATAGTCATCCTGCATTCTGTTTGTTCTGAATTATAATTAGTTTGCACCCAGCAGGTTTCTATTTAATTTATTTTAATGTATCATTTCAAAGATGTGTCAAATGTAATCAGGAGCTAATGAAATTTTATGTGAACCATCTGCTAAATATTCCTTTGATAAAATGTCTTTGGGAGAAAATTCCTATTTTATATCCTATATATATTTATCTTAAAGAATAAAGAAAAGAAGAAAGGAGTAAAATATAGCCAAAATAATTTTCAAAGGCTCTATCTCAGTACCCAAATAATACGTTACAAAATTCTGTTTGCATCAAAAAGATCTAATGAGAATGGTAAGTTATTTATTTCCTGGATTTGTTCAAGGAGATGTGATAATATGTTTGTAAAAGAACAAAACTGCATTTACTTGCCATACCCACTGAGCTATCTTGCCTTTGTTATCATACAAAATGCACACAGGTACCTTCTCAGATGTGCTCCACACATCCAAACCTCTGCGTCAGGGAGGTTTTCTGGCTCAATTAGATGTCATATGGAAACTTGTGTTTGACTTTAAGGCTCAAATCTAGAGACATTTTCCTAAGAGATTAGAAGTCTTCAAGATGTTTGCTTATTTTTCTCCCAATAATGATATAAACAACATTTCCACCATGATGTATGAATATGTAGTAATCTAACTGATGCAGAATAATAACTTCCAAGCCCACTTGTTATTGTTCATGACACTGATCCAAATAAGGGGAGGGGAATGCTTAATCCTTTGCCATCTCACAAAAGCTTCATCCAGATATGTTGTAATCAGGAAATAATTAAAGGTTTGAAAGCTTGGTTTTGTATTGCACACATCAAAGAAGAAATGAGCTTCAGTCTATTTTAAATCTCATCGTTTGTAGGAGCCTGGTTGGATCTTACCTAGCTCACAATGGATAACAACCCAAATTGTAGGACATGACAATTGTTATTTGTGAGCTGTTAATACTCTAAATCGTACTATCACTGACATACTATCACTACTACTACTATTCTTAGTAGATAGGTATTGTGACCACTGGACACTGATTACATTTAGCTTTGGTGAAAATATTTTAATGTCTGTTTAAGTTAGGGCCGTTGCAAATTCTGTAGTTAAAACTTAGTGGCATTTGCAAAGGCCCCTAACTTTCAACTATGGAATTTTTATTTTTTACTATGTCTTTGTAGCACTTATGTAGTCAACCTTGAGGTCTCTTCTCAGACTTCAGTACACTATGAAGAACTGGCAAAGCATAAGACAGTCATCCAATCTGATGACATGTCCCATCCATCTTATCTGGGCTCTGATAATCAGGGACTTAATGCTGTGGACTCCACATGTTCCAAGGCCAAATTGGAACACAGTCTTGACAACAAATGCTGTGGATGGAGTGGAGAGTTCACTGAATTTTCACTGAAATGTCTTCAGTTAATTGATGTGCCTTTGATACAAAGTCCAGAACTCACCTCCATATAAGAAAGAAGGGATAACTACAACTCTGTAGAATTTTAACTTTGTGGAAATATGGATGTTGTGTTGATTAAGCATTCTAGTATGCAGATGCCCCAGTACCTGCTGGCCTTTCTGATCTTGGAATCAAATTTTTGTTGAAAGGCCCATCGCTCAAGATGATGTTCCTAAGTAATTAAAGCTTTTTACATTTGTCAGGTGAGTGTTATCAATAGTGGTTTTTGATTCTATGGGTTTGGTATTTGGCACAGGCTTATAAGGTACTTCAGTTCTGTTTATGTTGATAGTCAGGCCGAAGAACATAACAGCTTCTGAGAATTTGTTCAGCATCAGCCATAGATTGCTATCTTTGTGTGCCAGGAGTGCACATTCATCAGTGTAGAGGGTTTCTTCTGGGGCACCCTCAAGCAGCAAAGGTCAAAGAGAGCACCACCCAATCAGTACCTGATGTACAATCCCTCCTTCAGACCCTGGACTGCATATGACAATATGCAAGTGAAAAACAGATTGAATAGGACTGGGACTAACACACAGCTCTGTTTTACTCATTGTAAATGGCAAATGCATCACCATTGTAAAGAACCTGCCCTGTCATTCCTTTGTGGAATTAACTTCACAAATTTCTTGGCCATTCATAATGTCTCAGGAGGATCCAGAGAGCTTCCCTGTTTACAATGTCAAATCTCTTACTCAATAATAACAGGTTAATGAGGCTTATTCTGCTTGATATACTTCTCCTGGATTTGCCTCATGATAAATATCATTTCTGCTGTACTCCATTCTGACTGAAAATCACACTGCATTTCTGGGAGGTTCCTTTCCAACAGAGTGAAAACTCTGTTCAGGAAAATGCAGGCAAAGATTTGGCCTGCAATGGATAGAATGAGATACCCCTGTGGCTTCCACAGTCTAATTTGGTTCCCTTATTTTTATAGAGAGCCACAATGAGGGCATCATGGAAGTCATCAGGCATTTCCTCTGTGAACCAAATGTCTTTCAAGATGCCTTGTAATGCCTGCAAGGCATTGGGTCTGTTAGTTTGCAGATCTCAACAGGAATGCCATCTTGCCCTATTGCTTTGTTTGAGCTTATCTGCAAGATCACTTTTTTTATCTTGGCATAGAGGGGGGCAGATGTATTTTCTGTAATGAATACTTGTCTGTCAGCCTGGTCTCACAGGTTAGGGTGAATGGCTGCACCAGTGACTGCAGCTCTGGGGACCCCTCTGTCAAAATGCTGAAGTTTGTGGATGACAATGAACTCAATGGTGATGAATCTGTGCATAGATGGGAGGTTGAACATCTGGCTCTGTGGTGCTGTCAAAACAACTTAGAGCTGAATGTGCTCAGAAGATGACAGTGGATTTTAGGAAGAATTATCTTTTTTCACCCCCTCTTACCATACTCAGCAACACAGTATCAGCAGTACAAGTTTCTGGGCTCTATAATCTCCCAAGATTTGAAATGGATGGTTAATGTTAGCATCATTATTAAAAAGGCACAACAGAGGATGTACTTCCTGCATCATCTCAAGAAATTCAAACTGCCTCAAGAGCTGCTGATGCAGAGAAATCACTGAGTCTGTCCTTTTCTGTGAAGACTCTCACTCGTCCAGGGTAATTACATCGCAACAAAAGTTAAAAAGCAGGCGAATTGAGAAAGCCTTTTGGATAAAAGGTGAAACATCTTCTACTTGAAAAATCCAATCCAGATGCCTGCTTTTTAACTTTAGTTGCGAGTCTGTCCTTTGTGCATCTATAACTGGTTCAGTACAGCATCCATGCAAGATAGGTACAGATTCCAATGAACAGTCAGGACTGCAGAAAGAAAAATTGCAGCTAGCCTGCCCTCCATGGAGGACCTATATATTGAAAGAGTCAAGAGAATGGCAGAGAAGATACCTGCAGACCCCTCTCACCCTGGACATAATTTGTTTGAACCTCTTCCCTCTGGATGATGCTATAGAGTACTGCATACCAAAGCAACCAGACACAGGGACAGTTTTTCCCCCATGCTGTCATACAGCTGAGTACTTGACTCATGCTATATGACAGGACACAGAGTGCAAGGAATTCTAAATTAACCTAGAAATACTGTCTAAGTATGTCTATTAATACATACTTATCAATAGATTGTGATTCTAATTCTATACTTTACCATATTCCTTTCTCCTGGCTGCATCCTTTGGATGCACACATTACTGTTAAATACATAATTTTGTTTATTTGTTTATGTTATTTTTTTATTGTTATCTTGCAAGTATACAGAAAACTGCTGTACTGGAGTCAAATTCTTTGCATGTCTAACCATGTTTGACCAATAAAGTATCTGAATCTGAAATTTAGCGACAATGTTTGTCTTTGTACCATGACATCTTGTCTCTATCCAGCAAGGTACAGATATTGCAAGCTCAAAAAATTAGTTTTTTTAATTCTTTTTTCTAGATTCTCAACTGTTAAGGAGATGATCTGCTAGATGTTGTAGGGTAAGCAATTTTTAGGGTACCTTTCTAACCCCTTCCCTCATGTGAGGGCGGCAGTACTATTTTAGAAGGGCTGCCCAGTCATCCTGGATGCTGCTGGGGATTTGTGATACTTGCTTGTAATTTATCAGTAAATGGCCGGTTCTGATATAGAAAAGGAGTAGTTCTTTCTATAGCTTTAAAATACATATAAGGAATCTTTTTACAAATCTTGAAAATTAAAAATTCCTATTCTACTTCTGGTAATTTGAAGAAATTTTTCACTTGAAAGATTTCTCAGAGTTCAATAATGATCCATAGGATCAACACAGGGTGGATTTATACCAGCACTGGATATTTGTAACCTCCAGATTTTGCTGAACGATATCTCACAGTACCCCTCATAACCAGCTATGCTGAGGTGATTGAGAATTACCACTGAACAACTTCTGAAGAATAGCAAATATTGCAAAAGGTGATTATTATACTGCTGCTTTATTGACCCAAATTCATGCAATATGTTCATGTGAGTCATGTAACGGCAATGCCATTATAATAATATTTTTGAGCTGTCTGAAATAAATGTGTAATATTGGCCTCTTGAAATATATCTATTATTGGAGGGAAAATGACGGATTGTTTGTTGTGTTGTAATTTCTTCAGATATGTTTATTAAGGGTCCTGACATTTCTGAGGTTGTATTTATAACCAAGCCTGAAAGTCTGGCATGAATATGTACTATTATAGAGAGACCCTGTGGTTGTGTAATATATTATAGGGAATATATTTCTCTGGAGTCATACAATTTTCTTTTTTGTTCCTATTTTTCAGTATAAGCTGCCTAAAGTCATTTTGGAGTTGCTTTTCAATCAAATAAATATTTATAAACAAGAAATGAATGTCTTTTTGACACAGGCCTCTATGGACTTTACTTAATCTGGAGAGATTAAGTGTATTTCACTCATAATAGATGTTCTAGGCCTAGACATATTAGAAGAAATATTTTTAATAATGGTGCTGTATTTTTTTAGCCTGGATTTATAGCGACACTTGCCTTTCTCTCCTATTATCAGATGCCACGTCCTGGGAACTTCTCTGTGTGCATAAGAAACAATAGAGGGAACTCCAGAACTGAATAAATGTAGTTTTCAAAAATCTATTTCAAAGCAGGAACACCTGTCTCACTCTTTTTTCACACACGTGTGCTGCTGATTCATTTAGTTCGAGATGGGGATTTGGGCTAGTGATTCATTTGTCCAGAAAGTCGCTTGATCTTTTGTAACTCTATATTTGATTGGCTGACGTAAATCTCAGAAAATCTAACAAGATTTGGACAGCCACTCCAGAAACATGGATTTGCCAAAACATCCTCAAGCGTTAATTTAGTATAATTTTTCCCATGTGGCCTGCAGCCTTTGGACCTCCGAATCTGGCAAAGTATCCTCCCCACCCCCACCCTTATCACTTCCAGGACTGTGTTGTGCATGCTGATTGTTGCTGGCAGTGATACTTCGTACTTCATGCAAGTTTTCAGCATATGATTTCTGTGTGAATATCTGATACGTTGATGTAACCATGCATATTTTGGAAAAAAAAAAAAACCTGTCACCGCTCCAACACAGATTCTTGCACAATTCAGCATATTTTATGTTATAATATCAGAAATCTGACATTTCTTCTACACTGTAATGTTTTCAATTATTTTGTATTCCATGTTGTTGCTATTAGCTAGTCTTTCTTCACAAATAGACGGATGACTATATAATTTATAGTCTAATTATGAACATTGCCAGAGTCTACTACTACAATTCTTACTAATTTTTCTTCAACTTAGAATTAAAATTTCACTGAAGCATCACTGCAAACTAGATACAGATATTTCCTTTGCAACATTAAATTATGCAAAAGCATTAAAGATTTTACAGAGCTTTCTTTGTGATAAGGTTGATGGCTCAAGAGCTAGGATTATAATGAGTACCTAAACTATTGCCTTGGTTTCAATTTCAGAAAGAAGGACATGTTCTTCTACGCATTAAAGCTCCGTGAATGGAATTCCATTTAGGAAAAATACTTGAAAATAATTCAGTCTTTAAAATGCCAATTATTGTCTCTCAGTCCAACCCCCCACCCCAGGAAAGTGTTATTGTGGTAAAAATAGAAGGCAGAAGCATAACAGAATGTACATTGCCTTGAGTTCTATAAATAAAGATAGGATATAAATATAAAATATTAATAACAATAACTGTTTTTCTTTACCTTCAACCGACTACTGCTGGAAAAAAATAGCATCCCCTAACTTATATCTGTAAAGCAGCCTTTTCCAGTTTGCTATGTTCCAGATGATAAGTTGCAGAGTACTTTAATGGAATTTTCATCGTATTGCTTTTCTCTTAGAATACATTTTTGTGTAAAAATCCAATTTTTTGGTATCCTTTGTATACAGATGATTGGAGAGAAGGAATCAGCCAATTAATAAATAGGCAACTAAGAATATTGAACAAAATCACAGAGTACAATTTTTGATTCAAATTGTCATGTCTTCTATTTCTGTTTAAATGGTGCCCACTAAATTTATTCAACTAAATCTCCCATAACTAAAGTTATCCTGAGTGTGATATTAAAATAATATATGCCTTTATTTAAAATGTTTTTCTCTACCGATTGAAAAAGCAGTAATTTTTATTCATTGTCTAAATACATGCTTGAAATGACTTGTTGGAAATATTTAATACTCATAATTACATAGTTTTTATGTAATAATAGTTTCTGATTGAGCGTTTTAGGTATAATATTATGTCATGAACTAAATTTATAAGATACAGATATTAAAAATTGAATATGTATATAAATAAGTAAAATACATTGAAAAATTATAATTGAACAGTTATAATTGAATTGTAAGTATTTAATTTCCTAGATAAGTATTTATACATATTAGTATACATTACTTTCCATTCATAATTTTTTTCTTTATCTTTATGGATCTTTTTTTCAAGAGAGCACAATCTGATGAACTTGAAAAGATAGAAAAGCATGGCAAATCAAGTAAAGAAAAGGAGAATGCCAAATCTTTGGACAAACCTGAACAGTAAGGACACTATAAATAATCTTACATTGATTGGAGAGAATCAAACTATTAACTTTTGGTTCAGATTCAGTTGAAACACAAATTGTTCTAATTTAAACAAAAAATCATTAACCAGTTCAGTACATATTATAAACAGTTCCTATTTTGCTTGAGAAAACTGGATTATTAGGTACTTGGATATTCTGGTGATTTGTACAAAGTGGTATCCTCCTGTTTTCCTAATTTTTCCCATATTCCAGTAGATGAATTTACTACAAGTCCTTTGGTTTGTTTGCTCTTCCCCAGAAAGAACTGTGTGCTCTTTCTTCATAAGAAGAAATTTAATTTGATCCTTATTCCAGCTTTTGCTATTTTGCCATAACCTTGATACTTCTTTTTCTCTTAAACATGCTTTGGATTTACATCTTAATCCCTACTTCAAATATATTCAGCTTAGTTCTGTGTATTTATGTATCTAGTAATTGCATAGCATTTCATAGATATATTTAAATATATAATATATATTTGATATCACTTTTCTTATAATGTTAATTCATCTCCTGAGCTCCCTGATCATTTACTAAAAATAGTTGAATTATCATGTGAGATAGCCAAAATCTTACAAAAGTTCACATTTCTCCAAGATTTTTTCTGTGTTATGGAATATTCCAGGACATTCAACATTAATTTATATATTCAAGCATATATGTGTGTATGTTTATATGTTTGTATGCATATACATATGTATGTCTCTATTGACCAGTCGTAAGCTTTTATAACTATCTCAGATTAATGTTCCCTTCTTCTTTAAGAAGTATTTCAACCTGTATAGACCCCAAGTCTATAATTCCACATAGATCACTTGTCTTTATTTAATCTATTTTTTTCTGCTGATTATCACATTCAATATCTGAATCCAAATTCTGAACCCTAGTAACAAGTTAACTCTATTAGTCACTTTTGGGAGGACCTAAATCCTTTCAAGGGTGCTGTATTTTAATATATCTTGTTTTTCCCCTCTCTCTTCTGTCTCCCCAAAACAAGTGCCAGAATGTTTCTCTGTTGGGATATCAAAGTTCTAATGGGAAATTAAAATGACAGTCACTTATTGTTTTTTTTCATTCCTTAGTGCTGGTTAAGGTGAGTGGTTAGAGGTGAGAGAGGTGAGATATCTTCTAGAAGTCTCATGTTGGGAGAAAAACTTTTAGGTGGCTCCAGCCATTCCCAGGAAAGGAATGGGCTCATTGTTTTTTATTTTCATTCCCTCCAGAACTACTAAATACTCCCTGCCTCTATCAGTCCTTGATGAACTTTTTACCTTGCCCCCCGTCTTTGTATTCCATAGACACAGAGATAATCTGTTCCCGTTTAGAACAAATTTCCATTTCTCGTTGGTTAGTTGGGCATTGTTTTAGACAATAATTCTGTGACTTATCTTTTTTGGGGAGAAAGCCCATCAAATTCTTTTAATAGATCTCAATTGTATTTTTCCTTAACATTTCCAGGTTTCTTTATGAGCTCTCCATGATTCCCAACTTCTCTGAACGAGCCTTTTGTATCCTATTCCAGTCAACATTCTCTGAAAGCATTTTCTCTCTCCGAAGCAAACTTGAATTGTTGCAGAAACTGTGTGAGGTAGGTTCTGGACTAACTGATGCAAGAGCTAGATTGGCTGGTATTTAATCTTCCTTATTCAACAATACTCATATTTCAAAAGTTTTATTTATTTTACATGCTCATTAAATGTGAAGGATAGCAGTCCTGCTGAATGGAACATTTTATGATTGTGTTTCAAGATCAAAGGAAATCTTAAGATTTGGCTTTAGTGCTGAAGTATAACATCACAAGTCTATAGCCAATGCACATCAACCTCTAGAGAATAATGTACCTTCTTCCTGTGCCAAAGCAAAATCTTCCGTCTTTGTAACAGGCACTAGCTTCCCTTTCGTATTGCCAAACAAACATAGTTTGGCTTTTTCTTTTGGAAGTGCCTAAGTTTTTGTAATAATATCTAATAATCAGTCCATTGTAATTTTGGCAGCATTGGCAACTGCAGTAACTCACTTAGCTTTGTAACAATTAACAAATATTAGTTAATATTGTGTAGGCTATATAATCTTGAAAATATATCCACAACTTCAAGATTCTTCTTCAGCCTCAACAATTCATAGCTGCTCTTGACAATGCTGCTTGCATAGATTACTGTGAAACTATTGTAGGAGGGTACACAACTGTTTCTGCTTCATCACATCCCCCTTTTTCCAATACTCTCAACTCCAAGCTGGGATTGGAATAGCTATATTACTTGATGGAAAAATCTGTAAGGCACTGATGGATTGCTTAAAAATGTTCAGTAAAATATATGTTCCTTAGGGGACTGAATAATTCCTCATTCACCAAACTTCATTTCCTTTTTTCAAAGCTTGCTTCATGCATGTTTGCAGCCTGTTTTGCTGCAGCTGCTTCTATGCTTGAACCAGTTTTCTCCTATTTAAGGTTTTCTGCTTATATGAATTAACCAAGCAGAAGTCAATCCACTGATGAACTTTTTGTTGTCATTGTCCCATGTGGTCCATGAAATTTAGCTGGAAGTGGTGTCACTGAGGGAATAGAAAGTCCTTTATTGTATTCCTTTTGAAATGTAGGGAAATTTTCATGGAAGCCCATCTCTGTGCCCCTCTCCCAATTGTTTAATCCACTATTACTAATTTTATAGGAATAAGAACAATATACAGAGGAGTAGTGTATTTACTTAGCTGACATAACTGAGTCAGTGTTTCTATTTAATGTATATCTAGTGTGGTGGCCTGCCCATTTATTTATTTATTTGTATCTCACTTTTTCCTGAAAAAGAACAAATACAAGGGGCTATCCAATATTTTATTCTCACAGTGTTATCAATATAGCCATTTGTTCTTTTTAAAGAAGGGTATACTTTTTACTCATCAGGTTTTCACAGCTGTCAAAAATCCTGTGCCGGAAGGGAAGAATGGATCTGTGCTCCCCTTACTGCAAAGCTCTGTAGTTTCTCACATATGCCAAATCAGGAATATACTTTACAAAGTTTAATTTGCATAGTTTCATTTTGCCAGATGCCTTGTTCCATTCAGAAATGCCTGCACTGATTATGGGGCTCAGCTGAAGGTTCAAAAGCTTGCATGGTTCTGCCAAGTGTTTCAGTGCCAACAAGGCTAACTCATTCTCCTATAATTGTTGGTTGACTCTGTTCAGTCATGTTCCACTGTCTGCTTAGTAGCTGTAGGAGGTTGGTGTGATGGTAAATGGGAAAAACCTTGGAAGACTGGGCCAAGGGATATTGCCAAGAGAATGGTCAAATAAAAGACAGCACAGCCTGCAACTGGATAATGGGATGCTCAAGAGGCTCAGAAAGTACCCTCTTTAGTTTCTTGGGCTGAAAAGGAGGCAGGGAGAGAGATTACAAGATTGATGTTGGCCTCATAGATTAAACCAGATGGGAATCACAAACAGATGAGGTAATTCTATTTTATTGTAAAGCTACATTGACAGAAAATGAAAATAAATCTCTCCCCTGTCTCCTGTACAATCAAAGAAACTAGGTAGGATTCCTTCTGAGCCTTTTGTTTTGCCCCCTATCCCATTGCAGGCTATGCTCTCTCTTTTCTGACCCTTCCTTTGATAGGTCTGTCTATCTGTCTGTCTATCTGTATCCCACTTTTATTATTTTTTATAAACAACTCAAGTTGGCAAACATATTGAACACAACTTCCTCCTCCTATTTTCCCCACAATCCTGTGAGATGGGTTGGGCTGAGAGAAAGTGACTGGCCCAAGGTCACCTAGCTGGCTTTCATGGCTAAGGCAGGATTAGAATTTACAATCTCCTGGTTGCTAGTTTGTTACCTTAACCACTAGGCCAAACCGGTTCTCTTGGCCCTGTCTCCCAAGGCCTTCCTCATATACCACCACATCTGTTTAATTCAGCACTTCCAGAATCTTTTCTATGATTTCCTGTCAAGAATAGTTTCCAGAAGTGCTTACCGTATTGGCTCTGAGGCCAAGCCTCTCATGCTAAAATTGTTCAGTATTAGTGAAGAATACTTAGCATAAAGAGATTTGAGCAAGTTTTGGCAAAAATTGACAAGATGCCTGAATTTGTCTTTGTACTTGAACTTGAATATCTTTCACTCTAAACTGTAGTTCACATGTTTTGTTTCTATTCCCTTGAGTAATATTAGAAAAGTCTTTCTCTTATGGTATTGGTAGGAAACTTGTGTCATTACAAATGTTGCTGAACATTTGTAATGACTCTTGTCCACCCTGTGCAACGGTGGAGTACTTAAACAACATTTGAAAGGTCATAAGCTCCCCAACCCTGTATTATTGTTCTAATATTAAAAATGACATTTAAGCTCCAAACTCACAGCGTTAATATTCCTGCAACTGTAAATAGCACTAGGGTATTGGAGTGACATGTTCAATGATTTCTGTTCTCAAATTGTAAGTTTTTTTATAATTATTTTATTAGTGATACTTGTACATATAGTACAGAAACAGAAACATTGTTACTGATGTTTTAGAATTTTGATTATTTGGGGATAATCCCAGTATAAATATGAAGTATGTAAATTGTATTAAATTATTTTGACAACTGCTACTTGTATATATATACTTTTTATTAAATAAAATGAAATGTTTCTAACATGTTGTGTAGTAATTTTTCTTGTTTTCCCAGATGTTGAAAAGTGGCTCAGGAGTTATGCGGGTTTTAGGTTTGGTCCTGGCTTTTGGGAATTACATGAATGGTGGAAATAGAACCAGGGGACAAGCAGATGGCTTTGGATTAGACATACTTCCCAAACTCAAAGATGTCAAGAGTAGTGTAAGTTTTAACTCCCTTACTTTAATTGCTAGGACATTTAATATTATATTGTACTGCTTTATTAGCATGAAATGTTATTGTGCATTACATAAAATGCTAAGTCAATCAGATCTGTTGTATTATTTCTGATTTTATTATCTGGACAGTTTCTGAATGAGTGGTTGTTAACTGAAGTATATCTGTACTTCAAGTGCATACATGTAGAAATAAATCTAAATTTCAATATGTTTCATATATATATATATATAAATGCTATTTAATTTTGATCTTACACAGGACAACAGCAGAAGTCTTCTGTCATATATTGTCTCATATTATTTGCGTAATTTTGATGAAGTAAGTATGAACCTCCATTGTAAACTTTTTTTTTGGTTTTAGGATAGTTTGTTTGTTTGTTTGTTTCATTTAATATGAAAACTTTTGGTGACATCTAGTGGGGTGGTTTCTTGAGGGAACTGAGAATAAGGTGATAAACTCTCCAAATTTGCTTTTTCAATCTCAACATTCATTTCTCAATCTCTAAGACATGTGCTTGAGGGCATAAGAGGTATGCAGTAAGAAAGCAAGTGTAAAAAAGTTCCATTGCATATTCAGATGTTTCCTTTCACAGTACTAGATTTTGTCGTCTCTTATCTTCTGGTTGCTTCAGCATGCAAGGAAGGCAGTTGATTAATTTGTTTGGTGTTTGTTGATGGCTTAGAGGCTTTCTGAAGTGTAATATGTTAGTGGCATGCCCTCAGTAGTATCACTGATTAAAATCTGTCAAAGCAAGCCTTTCAAAATTGACTGGCTTGCCACTGAATTGCTATTTCTGATATTTATATGAGAAGCAAGAACATCCTCTTTACAGGCTGTACTATCGGTATT
>JANHZU010004044.1:30781-52868 GCA_032468055.1 Acrochordus granulatus | reverse complement strand
GATCTATCAAATCCAGTCATTACAAGTTTGAAGCTTTATTTTAATTGCAATTCTTCAAATTTTTCTCTGCTTTCATCTGAACAATGCCACCTGATTACAGGATCGTGTATGAAATAAAACCCAAACTGTGTATACTTAACAGTTAAGATCACTTTCTTCAGATTTTGTTTACTTTAACATTTTTATTTGGACTTTAAAATTAAACATAACCACTAAATTCTGTGATCTTGGTAACGATAAATACAGCTTTCAATATGCCAGCTTGAACATAACCACTTGTGTTTTTTTTTCAAATATAATTTGGAATAAAAAGTTAAGGTTATCCACAACTTTCCAAACCATTCTACACTGTAATGGTATTCATAATTTTATTCTGCTGTTCTTTGAAATGGTGAATGTCAGTTACAGTACACAAGAGAAGTTAATGGGTTTATCATGGTAAAAACTGTAGGATGTTAAGCTGTTGGATCTACAGTATACTGGGGACACCTTGGTGCCAGTGGAATACTTATTTGTATTGCAAATGAAAGCAATAACATATAGATGTATTCATTTGCATGTTAAAATACTGCTTTTTTGCAAACATATTCAAATAACTTTCAGATTGGGTGCTGGATTCTGTATGCATATGCATCCACAATGATGCAAAGTTTGGCTTGCCTCATAAGAGAAAATAGTTGAGTCCTCTATATGGCAGACAGGATATACTAATACCACCATACTATTGTGACAACTGCATGTTGATTTTTTTCTCGTAAAAAAATAGTAAAAGAAATATTCTATATATGTGGCATTGCAATGATAAGGAGCTATTTCAGTTATGTTCTTGCATATTGAAACTTACATTTATGTAGATTTTCCTGACCAATCTTATCCATGCCATCACTGATAAATTATAGCCAGATTAAAGTGGCAGTAACCCAACAAAAGTATGTGTTTTTGTCTATTGGGGTCCAATATAGTGAAAACTGTGAACAATAGTCTATTTTTCTTTATAATGAGTATTGTAAAGCAACATTTTATTTGAAATCCTTGTGTTACTTTAATTTTCAGCATGTGAGACAGAAGCAGGCAAAGTTTGCCAGTTTTCATTAGAAGAACACATCCAGCCCTTTAAAGACAACATGGAGAAATTCATTAGTCAAGGTAAATAATGACTAGTAATTTAACCTTTCCAAGCTTTATCACAAGAATGTTGTAGAAACAATATTTAGACATGGTGAATGACGTGTCTATTTATTTTGGAGCCATAGAAATGGGCAGATTAGCTTAATCAGATGGTTTCTTATTTCAAAATAACTTACCTGTTTTGTGCTCCATTTCTGAATGTTATTAGTGGTCATTGTTCACTAAGTAAGTTTTCTGAGTTCAGATTCTGTGTAGGAAACAATTTTCCAACATTTGTTTCTTGACTGTTTAATAAAATTGGTGCTTTGACTTGTCTCCAGATATATGGTAATATTTTTCTAAGGATCTATAAACTTCTGGGTTGTTTCATTTGCAGATTGTCTCTGAACAGTTACATGTTTTGGAAATAAAATCCAAAGAATCCTCTAAAAATGTTCACATCACGTTCAGGAAATACAAAAAGAAATGTGGGTTTGTAGGACATAGCTAATTTCTCACCTTCATTTCATTTTTTCAGCGATTGAACTTTATCATGTTTTTGTACAGCAGAATGTATTTCTGTTCATTACATGCCTATACACACACAAACACATACACACATTATTTAAGGAAAAAAACAGACCTCTACTTTGGAAGTGACTTTCTCGTGTCTTTAGTAATGATGTATCATGAAATTCATAACAAATATACAGTATTATTTCATTCCTGGGTTTTCACAGACTAGGAAAATTTTATCTTTAAAGAGCCCTTAAGCCCATTTTATACAGTTTCTTAGTTAGGGAATAATTCCTGGCTTTCCTGCAATGCAGCCTTCACTATCTGCCAAGGGTCAAAACGGACTTCCATCCTTCCCTTTACTTATCTGTCACAGTTAAGGGAACAATAGTACTCCCAATGAAAGGAAGGTTTTTTCCCCATTATATCTTCTCTCCATCTGATTTCTACTCTTTCCTTTCCCCAGCCTCTCCTTCCCTCAACCCCCATATAAACATTCCTCTTAGCAGTTTTTCCCACCTGTACCACAAAGAACTTTGATGTGCTGATTGGAAAGAGAGGCAGTTAGTTATCCTACATACTTCTTACTTCTCAGCTAATTTTCTCCTGCAGATGTAATTTCCATTTAGTATCTTTCCCAGCAAAATATTAGAAAAAGGTTTGCCATACAGGAGACATATAGCCAAATCCTTTGGTTAATTTACTTTGTAATTAAAGTAACATTATACACCTTGGAATATAAAATATTTTCATTTTTATTTGGCTGGGCCAAATTCAGCCTTGAAAGAGTTTGTTCAGGATTTCTTTTTCCTGCTTAGAATTTGATAGGCCTTAATTGCAATAGGTTTTCTATGGTCATTTGTTACTGAGGATGATTTAATCAATGGGTTGCTTCCACAAGACTGGACATGTAAAGATAATGCGGAAGAAACAAAACAAGGAAAGCAGGCAGATCGTGGTTTCTGAAATTCTTTCCAACCCATCATAGCAGTTCCACCCAAGATCACATGACCAGGAGGGAGGAGGACTTCGGATCGGAGCAGCCAGCAGCATTCCAAGTTGCTGTCCAACCGCCTCTCCCATAGGAATGAATGGGGAGGGGGATTCTCTACCGCCCCTAACTGGATCCACCCTGTTTTTGAACTCGACATTTCTTTCGCTGGCTTCTCTTCCACACCAAACTGGGACTTGTCCTTCTTAGTCTGAGGAGACTTATCCTGCTGACAGCCAGGCAAACAGGTTCCAAGCTCCTTCGTGGAATTTATTTCCAGCATTCCATTGTGTTGGGGCGGAAAATAAAAAGGTCATCTCTGAAGATTTGTTTGCACAGGATATATTCAGGAAAAGTATAAAAGGGGCTTTCCAAACAATTTCTGAAGTTCAGTTTCTTAAAATTAACACTGAGTAAATACTCCTCCAATATGCAATTCATGATTTAAATGCTTCCTTTAAAAAAAGCAAATCAAGCTGTTTACCTGCTGTTTTGAACGGTTTTTGTACCCAAATTCTTCTGCTCAATCTAGCCTTCTGCGTATTGCCTCTTCTATTGGCTGGAAGCAGATTTGCAAAAATCTTGAAATAAAAGGATTTCTAGGACATAAGGAGCTGGGTTACTACTAGCAATAGCAGCTAGTGCCTTTAAAATCGTCTGTTTTCACATAATCTTTCTATCTAATGCAGCCTCAAACCTCACATATTTGATGCAGATGCAGTTCTGCAAACAGATCTGTCGTCAATTTCTCTCCCAAAGGAATCTAGGCAGAATTGGAAATATTTTTGCTTCACATACGTACCTGTTAATTTCCAATACATAACCCTGTAGGAAGAATTAGGGCTAATGTATCTGGACTTCCAATATCTCAATTACTATTACATGATCTTACTATCATGTTCCCACTTTCGGCCTTTTTGATTACCCTTTTGGCAACTCAGATAAGGCAATCTATTTTTATCAAGTTAGTTATCCTCTATGTTCTGCTTTCTTCTTTTTTGATATAGTTGTATTAAAGGGCTAAGAATAAAAACCCCTAAATAAATAAGAAAAATTTCCAAATGCCTGACTGCTGAACTGCACTGAATCATGTAACTATTTATTTATTAAATTTATTTGCCACTAAACTTGCTATAAGCTATATAATGTGAATTTCCCACATTTAAATCAATCCAGTTCTTTAAACAGGAAATTTCCCACATTTAAATCAATCCAGTTCTTTAAACACTTCAGTTGTGAAGTGAGATCAGATCCAGTCATTTTTTATCACAGTTATTAAGTTAATCACACAGTCATTAAGCAAATCTGGTTTCCCTCATTGACTTTGCTTGTTGGAAGCCAACTGGAAAGTCTCAAATTGTGATTGTGTGACCACAAGATGCTGCAATCTATCATAAATGTGAGCCAATTGCCAAGCACCTGAACTGTGAACATGTGATCTCTGGGGTGGTGTGATTGTTGTCATTTCAAGAACAGATAGTAAGTCACTTTTTTCAGCACTGTTGTAACTTCGAACCAACATTAAACCAATGGTCGAGGACTACCTACATAAGCATAATATGTTAACTTTCCTGTTTAAAGAGCTATATTGGTTTAAATGTGGGAAATTCACTTTATTCACCTTGCAAAACTTTAACCTTTTTTTCTAATTAACAGTGTGAAATTTTGAAATATGGCCCAATTTTAGCTTGTATACATTACTTAAATTTAGCAAAGGGACAGGAAACAATCAAAATCAATAAACATACAGAATGATTCAGACAAGGAGATGAAAAGATTTTTCTGCATTCCTTCTGTGATTATTCATGCCCAGTACAATGTTTAATTACTTCAGGAAGTTAGGATGTTTCTTTTAAGATCAAATAGATTGACAGTACTCCAGACAACATTTGATTCCAGCTCCCATCTATTCTAGCCAGCATAGCCAACTAGCAGGGATGATGGGAAGTGCAATCCAAACTCATCTGGAAGATTTCAAGGTCTCAGGATGTTTTTTTTATACTTTTGCACTTATGTTAATTTCTCCTTTTTTATTTTAATAATGGAAATTTCATTCTTGTATTTAAATTTTCCATAGTTCAAGAAGATTATAAAGGGACCCTGAATTTTTTTAGGACACTTTACAAGTTTTTCAACCAATGTGTGTAATAATTTCCTTAACCTAATTAAAAGCATAAGTGAAAATAAGAATTTGGTTTCATCACAGTGGTAGTACTTTACATTCCATTAGAGAGCTTGGCTTCTATGGACTTGCTTTATACATTTTTTAAGAAAGGAAGTAATCTTTAAACTTTTTCTCATTAAATCTGCTTGTTACTTTTTCCATCCATGGTGTCTTCCTGAACCCAATTCTTAATTTAGTCAATGAGACAGTCTTTTCATTGAGAAGTAATTGCCATTCTTACAGTTGCAAGATCATGAAAGAGCAATGAAACTTTTGTCTAGAATCATTTTCACTGGTCTCCAAGAATATTCAGCAAACTTACTTTTGGCTGTAATGCAGAAATTGCCTGCTATTTTTTTCATTTCATGCCAGGCATACTTTCTTTCAAGATACCTATATTTCAACAGTTATTTTTCACAAGCTTTCTAGTATCAGTTGCCTTTTATTAGACTTAAGATCCAGTAACTAAGCAGCATGAATATGGCACTGAATGTCAAAAATTGTTGGCTCCTTTTTCTTTAGTTATTTATGTACATACTTTTGTGTCATCTTCCCATCTCTTTCAAGAAGTAATGCATAGGACTGCTGATGGCAATCACTCATCCACATTGGCTCATGTTTTCTGTACTAGATTCTGACCTTGTTAGTAATTGTGCTGTTTTTACTGACTATTTTTACTGACTTCATGGACTATTTATCCATGAACTGAGTTTCTATTTTTACTTTTAACACATACCCCACACAATCATAAATACTTGGTTTAGATTCACAGTGCTGGAAACTATTCTAATCCTCCTCATTTCCAAGACCTTACTTTTGAAAAGAAAAAAAAAGATAATTCTTTTATGAAGTGGGCTAAGGAAAAAATAGTGATACATCTTAGAATCATAGGGTTGAAAGAGACATTGGAAATCTTCTAGCCCAATACCCTGCCTAGTGCAAGAATTTTTATCAGTTTTGCTTGATCTCATTTTTATGATATAATGTTGTAATAGCTTCAGCAAACTAATTGAAGAACAGCCCATATTTCATGGATAAAAACTAAAATGTATAAGTTGTATAAATCACTGAAATTAACCAGAATATAAAAATTTGCTGCCATTTCAAGTGGCTCCTTCATAAGTGAATGAGCTTGGCAATGAACTAGGGTATTCCCTTGTATCTACAGTGATATTCTCTAATGTACCTTCCTATACTACAAAATTTTTAAACAGTCTTTCAGTGATTTATTGGATGCCATGGAGATGAATTGTGTTTGTGGTATGGTTTAACATTTATGGTTGAGGAATAGTTATAGTTAAGCCTAATTTTTTTAAAGAAGGATGCCTCTGCTCAAAGGATAATTATATAATGGTTTTACACAGTTCAAATGTATTTGGCTCCAGGCCCAATTTGGCTTAATGTTAAATTGCAGGCTTGGAATAAAATGAAATGATTGTAAAGCTCATGTTGTGTTTCTCCTTCTGTCCAGTCCCAAGAAACATGTTTGCAAGCTTTAACTCAACTGAGTTTAACATTGACTATTACTGTGGATAACATGATAGGAAAATTGGGGGCCTTGCATTACATCCTAGGTCTCCATGGATAGTAAATTCAATATGATGAAAATGGATGGAATCATACATCCAGACTACCTGAAATTTGGATCTCATTTCCATGAAGTTGCAAAACTTTGTCCTTCTCTCTCCCTTGTCAACTGTTCTTAGCACAAAAGAGTGGTCAAATTTCTGTTTATTTTAAAATCTTGGTTTTTAAAAGTGGATCATTCTTTCACATTGAGTCATTTTTCTTTCTAAGTATTTTGTGTAATGATGGGTTGTTGAGATGATGATTGGTATTTGAGGAAAAGAAAACTCTACGTAGTATCAATAACAGAGTGATCACTTTAAAGTATTGCAGACAAGTTCTACATTCATATTCTAGCATGCTCTGAAACAGCTTTCAGAGATCAACATTTATTTATTTATTTATTTATTAAATTCATATGCTGCCGAATGCTTTTAAGCATTTCATAGTCCTAGCCAAAAAAAAAATTCACTGAAGATGCGGAAAATGATGGGAAAGGCAAAAAACCTTGTGAAAACTTGTATTCACATGATGTAGACTATTTCAAGATTAAGTTAAAGTAATATAACTTTTAATGGAAGATATAGTAGTTGCCTGAACTTTTATGGTTCTGATATCCTATTGTCCTACTTAATTAAACCATTTCTTCAAGTCCTTGGAGCAAATGTGCAGTAAGTTCTAACTAACTACAATCAACATATCTATATGTTTTGTCAAGATTTGATAAGTCTAGCCTCTGTTCAGGTTTTGTTGAATGACTGTATATGTGCATGTATATTCATAGATAAATAAGAGTTTCATAGTAACTTTTGATTAGTATAACTTGGAAAAGAGGAGAACTCACCTTGTATCAGGCCTTGTCATCAGAAAGTATTGAATAGGTACATGTGTTCAATTTTAGGTGGATAGATACATAGAAAAATAATTAATGCAAACAAAATGCAATAAAACAATAAAACCTATGGTAGATGGCAGAATTAAAGACTGAAAAAGATGATAAAAATCAGCTTCAAAATGGTTTATAAAGAATTGGGGACAATGGAGGGAAAACTGCATTAAATGAAGGTGCCTTCAGTTAACACCCTGCTGTGTGTTCAATTGGTCTTAAACTTCTTCTGTAATGCTGGTAATAATTTCATTATTTTAAAGTCAAAGCCAGGCTTATTGATTAAGAATCATATATAAAAACTGAGACAGTGCTTCCCCAATCCCAAAATATGCAAGTATGCACAATGAGTACTTATTTAATGAGATCACTGCAATATTCTGTATTTTATCTATAACTTTATTTTCTATTTGTTGCTTAGCTAAAATTGACCATGAATTGGAAGAGAAATCTCTGGCAGAGACACACAAAAGGTGAGATGAACAAGTTTAATATGAAACGGTCCAATGGTACTCAAATATCATCTGTTGTCCTAGATAATGAAATAAATCTTAAAGAGCTCTCATACAAACATAGTTTATTTGAGATCTTTGGGTAGCCAATTCTCTTATATATTATTAAAGCTAGAAGGTTTAAGCTTTTTCTGAAATTACTACAGCACCACACAAAGAATTCAAATAAAGTGATCATCTGAAATTTTATTCAGACAAAAAACAGATGCATTTCACTCTTATTCCATATTTAAGGCTGCCCAGTACATACAAAGGAAAGAAAAAAAGATGGTATTAAATTATTAATCATGTTTAAAATTCAACACTGCTTTAATCTGTCAAATTAAGTTTGAAAATAAGCCAGTGCTGTCTAATTGGGTAATGATGTAAGCATTAGCAAGATCTGAGACTTTTGAAGACTTTTTAGTTGTTATTACACAATTTTTTATTTCTTTTCTCTTCTTTTCTGCAATGTTCTTGGTAATATGGCTTACTTTAAGAATTGGTTTTAATAGTAACAGAAATTCTTAAAATTCAAGTTTTCCAAATCCAATGGAAATGACAGAGCTGCCAAATTTTAAATAATGATTTACAGAATTAAGTATTTATATATGCAATTATCTCCTGCTTAAGTCCAACAGATTCTAGAAATATTAGGAACACTGGAGAACTTCCTTAGGAAAAAACTGGATATATTATTCTTACCAATATCCTAATTGGACTAATAATATTTCATTAGGTTAAATGGCTTTGAATTTACTGTGGTTATAGCTGTTATATTATATTAATTGCTTCATATTCATAAGTAGTTTAAACACTTGTGATAAATAGTTTAAACACTTGCCTCAGTCTCTTCTCACGTATGAAAGACTGAGGGGGGAGCTTAATCTCTTTTTTTAAAATTAAAGCTTCATTTATTGGGCAGACAAAATAAAAATTACTTAAAATACATTGCATTAGCAGACACAAGGAAAGAACTGTGCATTCTTGAAGACACAGACCACAGAAAGTTTCTGAATCCTTATATCCTTGACTGATTATAGCTCCATGGGTATACAGGTGTAGTTTTCATTATTCTGAATTTTAAAATACATAAAATGAAGGGGAGCAAGAGCTCTATGAGGATATGAGGATATGAGGACATTTCAGTTATTGTATTTATAAAATTCTTGCACTAATCTTAAGAATTCCTTAAAACATCTTTAGATGGAAAATTTAAATGTTAAAGTCTCCAATTTGCCAGTGTTTCATTGTTGTTTAGAAACAGGAGGTTGGTTCTGATTTTCTATCTCTAACCTTCTACTTAGCCTTTTTTTACTGAAACTGTACTAATGACAAGAATAGCATGATATTTACGCTGTTATTTTCTAAATACTTCAGAATATCATCTTCCTAGACTCAGGGATAAATCCACTGTTATGTGATCAAAATATATAACAAGGTTTTGCCAGCTCCATTCTTCCAACTCATGCTCTCCTGGTCTATTTCAGGTAGTTGGGGACCTTCTAGAGCAGATTTTAAAGAAAAGAGGAATTTCTCTGTGGAAACTTATTCACAAAAATATACCATTGGATTCTACCCTGTAGTACACATATGTGTCACCTAAATGTTTAGAGACAAAACTCTGCCAGGGATTGTAAAGCAAAATGCATGTCATCATTCCAATATGTATTTTTCTCAATACAACTATCTAAATCTTTAGCTTGTTTTGTACGTATGACTTTTCGGAAATGTTTAGCATTTAATACTGCTTACCAAATGGAGGACAATCTGTTTGTATAATAAGTATCTTTGCATATTACAAAAAATTTCTGGGAATACTTCCTGCTATTGCGACAGTAAACCAGGTTGCTTTTTTCTTCCTCTAGGGAATACATACTGTCAAAATTTTATTTACTATTCAAACTGTGTCAATGTCAAAGACACTTTTGGGGTGGAGGGTGAGAAAGAGGGCTCAAGAAAACTAAATAAATAAGAGATTAGTTGCATTCTGCTAATCATGGATAAAATAGCTAGGCATGGGATGAATAGATGAGTAACTGCTAGTTGCAGTGATGGATTAGCTGAAGCACAATTAATGTGATTTAATGTGGTTGGATTTTTCTTTTTGAAGTGACTATGTGCCACAGAGTGTCTATGTCAAGATTACATGTCTTAGAATGACAAGGAAACATTAATTTGTTATTTGAAATAGAAAAACAGTTTTACAGCGCTGCCTCTCTATGGCATTGTAAAGCCAAGCAGTCATGAAAGAAAATAGAATATCTGAAGAGTTCTTCACGTGAATGCTGTTTTAAGTACAATGCTTCTAGAAAAATCTAGTTGTTTATCAGATGAGCTGAAATGGAAAATTAATCCTTCACACATAATGAAACAGTAAGTCTGAGCTGTGGATTCTATAAAGTGTCTGGCTGTTCATTTCTCAGAAGTGAGATGTTTAATCGCTTTTGAAAGGCTGTATACTTTTTATTTATTTATCATATTTAGTGACTTTAAGACTGACAATGTGTGAAGTGTTTATTCAAGAAATGGGTTTCTGGCACATAAGCAAAAAGAAAAGTGAAATGTTTACTTCCCAATAACAGCACATTGTGTGATCTCTGGGTAAGTATCCCGAGATGAAAAAAAAACACCTTTTCTGTGTTTATCCAGCTCATACAGGCAGACAAGGAAGGCTCCAGCCTATTATTAAAGTTGAAGTGATACATCCCCAAACAATGACGCCAGTCCTTGAATAATAATGATAAAATGCAAGAGCAAAAGATACAACACTTCCCAGTTTCAGCTTTCATGGGCAGTTCTCAAGAACCCGTAAAATATTTGACACAGTCAAGTGAAAAATATAGCTAACTTTAAAAGAAGATGCAAGAGAAACTTGGGCATAAACATTCACAATTTTCAATGAAGAGAGACATTGTTTTTCAAGGTCTCAGTCCCAAGTCTTTTCTCAAGTCATTCTACTTGAGAAATGTTTTTTTAACAAAAATAGGGCTGGCAAGGGTGAACCCACGATCTTTTGCAAAGGAAATGTGTCTCTTTCTGCTCAATGATGATCCTGTTATGTGAAATTTGGTATGTGCATAATCAGTGCCACTTCTTTAGTTTTAGGTGGGTGAGGAGACAAATCCCAATTTTGGGAAAACAGAAAAAAATTAAAAAGTCTCTCCTTAACTTCTGGATAGCTGAAAGCTTCAACATTCTGAATAAAATCATTTATTACCAAGAAGCTTCCTTTCTATTAGGGAAATGAAAAAAAATGACATAGTTCCACAATCACCTGTGCAAAACCCATGTAGGTTTTGGCTGAAGTACCTGTCAAAAACAGTCAGAATCTCAAGATAATATCTGGTCTAAAACGATTTTGAAAAACTCACTTTGTCTACTTCACTTTTTTACCTAGCCCTTAATTTACAGTACAAGTAGTCCTCAACAGTTGGGACCGGAACTTCAGTCACTAAAAGCAATGCAATCATTAAGTGAATTGCAGCCAATTTTATGACCTTTTTTGCCACAGTTGTTAAGCAAATTATGCAATTGTTGAGCGAATCCAGCTTCCCCCATTGTCTTTCCTTGTTGGAAGCCCCTGGAAAGGTTACAAATGATGATCATATGTCCCCAGGATGCTGCAATTGTTATAAATATATGTCAGTTGCCAAGCATCCAAATTTTGATTGTGTGACCAAAGGAATACTGCAATGATCATAAGTGCAAGGACTGATCATAAGTCACATTTTTATCACTCTTGTAACTTTGAACAATCATTAAATGAATGGTCATAAGGTCAAAGATTATCTGTAGTTACTTACATTTTTTGCTACATCACTTATTATTTGTGCTTCAATTTGAAAATAATGTAAATGTGATCACCTACTTGTCTTAGATTCTGTCTGAAAAATTTGAAAAGTCAGGCTAAACTTTTGTGGACTTTCTGTAGATTGTTTCTACGTATGCTTTTGATTTCATGTTTTTCACTATTTTGTACATTTCTAAAACTAACTAGCTATTATTTAATGTCATGCATTTATATTTTTTTCCTTGGCATTTGATGGTATATAAAACGTATAACACAATGGCAAATTCTGCAAATGCATGATTATATCATACCACAGTCAGATATCTCTATGACTGATTGTTTAAAATGAAATGTGAATATTTCCCCCTATCCAATGTTTTATAGGTGATACTGCAAGTTTCTTCCAGGGAATGATAAGATCAAGCACTGGTATAGCATTGGTGGTGTTGCAGTAGTCCTTTCTTCTCAGGTGCTCTATAATGGAAATGCACATCACTCTGCTGAAGTAGAGCAGTAGTGGATGTGAGCTTCTGGTAATTAGAGTGGAGGCAGGTAGTTGTATCAGCAGCAATCCTTATTTCAGCATCTCTTAGCAGGATTCTTAACAGACATAACAAGAAAATTAAAATTAGCAATATTTATTACATTTAATAAAGCCAGTATAAACCATTGCAGGGTGCCTATTTCAGTGCTTTTTGTTTTTGCAATATTCCTGAACTCTGAATAAAGTCAAAACTTATTTTTTGGATATGGTATAAATATGCATGTTTGATAAACTTCATTATAATCCTCATTAAATAGATCAAGGAACCTTAGAGGATAGTGTATTTAAGGAAAGTTCTCTTTTTTCCTTTTTCTTGTTTAAATATTGTACCATCCAAGAAAGTTGTTTCCTGTCTTTGGTTTGGGGGCTTCTAACATCTGCTGCTATCAGTGAACTTTGTGGAACCCACCCACAAAGATCTGCTATGTCTGATTTGCAAGGCACTTTTGGAATAAAATAGTTTTGTGCTGATATGGTTTGCCTCGGTTGATGCAAATGCAGAGAGGCATCCAAGGTCCCATCTTCTTCCATTTTGTAGGATTAATTTGAGCTCTAGAAACACAAGTGCATGAACAACTATGCATTCAGCTCCATGTCTTCTCAGCCTTCTATCTGTTATGGATTATTTGCTCTATCTACAGGTGATTGATAGAATGAATGTGGCCTATAATGCCAGATATCTTGAAGGAGATCATAGTGTTCCTGTACTTCAGAAAATGTACTCTGATTCTTTGATTGTTGACAGCTACTAGTGGCTTGCAAAATGATAGTAATTTATCTCAATAAACTCTGGAAATAACACTGTACATCTTGTTGAAGTTTGTTTTTCTTGCCTTGAAGCCTTAACCAGCTACTCGAGTGCATGCAACCTTAGTGGTTCTCTTAAGACTTCTTGGGGACCTTGCAGTTCTTTTGTGGTTCAGAGTTACTGCACAGTATTATGGCCACATTCACAGTATAACATGGGATAACCATACCTCATTCTCATGGCAGTTAAGCTATGATTTTCCAAGAGTAATCACTGAAGGTGACCATTAGGAAACAGATTTAAACCAGTGATATCCAACTTTATTTCTCTGTACTATTTATCGGTATCAATCAAGACTGTGCAGGACCAGCACAGGACCACTGGAGACTAGTGAGTTAAGGGTAAAGATGGAGGAACTTTGAAAAGGTAGTTACTCAGTTCAGGAATTAGAAAAGTTGCATGCTGTGGAATAGATTATTAGAAGTATATGTGACTTTGCAGCAAGATACTGGCATAGATTTAAGCCTTATGTAAATTCAGTCTAGGTTACCTGTAAAACAGCATAGTCCCATAAAACAGAAGCTTGTCTTTTCCTTGTTGCAGTTTAGAAGACTGAAAGCATTTATTTGTCCTCAAGCTTTTAGAGTTTTAGAGGGTTTTTTATTCTGAGAACTTTGTGGTTTTAATATTTACATTTTTGTGTATCACACAGAATGATTTGGGAATAAATGTGATATGAACCTGTGAAATAATCTCAATCCTAGAGTAGTAAAATGTACTGCCTGTGGGGCTAACTATGCAATTGGCCCAGAACTGCAATTTGTGCAGAATGCAACAGCTACAGTAGGTTATTAAATCATTAGAATAGTTATTAAACTATTCTGAAAATGTTGCACTGGCTGTCAATTTTGTAAGTACACAGCAGAGATAGTAACACACAAAGCCCTGTACTACTTAAGAAAGGATAGTATTTCTTAAGTATCCACCTGTCAATTAAGGTTTAACAGGAAAACTGTCTTGAGGGTGCTACCTTGGTCTGGGATCTACCATCTGATGATCTAAGAAAGGTTGTTCTCAATATAATTGCTATCTTGTGGAATACCCCCCTCCTACAGGTATCAAAGGGGCACTCTGACCTGTATTATGTACTTCTTATTTATAGATCAGCACATGTTTTATGTACAGAAATTTCCAATACTTTCTAATAGCTTTTTCACACAGGGAAAGATAGATATTCAGATACGTAGACAAATTGTAGCTTATAGATCAAAGGTTGACATTAAATTGGAAAAAGATAATTGAAAGCAACTTAACAAAAGGCAAAAATAATTTTTAAAAGCTTCATAATTCAGTATGTTTATCAAAATCTATTCTTGTCTATGCATAGATCAGACCCAACGCCTTCCAATAGCAATTGCGGTGGTGCAGAATTTTGCAACTTTCCTGGAGATTTCACTAGACTGATCCCTTAATAAAATACTTACAATCTCTGATTGCGGCCAGCCCAAGCATCTGCTAATAAGGGGAGAAATTAGCTCTGCTTGCAAGGTAAGGCATAAAGGGCAACTCAATAGAACTTGCACAGCTGTCTCAACCTCTACTTCCAAGCACACTGAAAAGCTTCCTGTAAGGGATGTTATTATTCACAATCTTTCCAGGAATAGGGTATCAGTTCTTGCCATTGTGAATGCCCATCCATAATGGATGTTCCAATGATCTCTGCAATGATAAAAGTTCAAATCTAAATCCAACTCTCTCTGCTTAACGTCAACCAAAATCATGCACCAAAATGAATCATTTGCTTCAAAAATTATACTCTTAAGGCTGATTTAGACTTCTGCATCACTGCATGTATGGGAACATATGTATCTGTCACTTGGAGACAGTTGCATAGTTATTTCATGTATACCTGTCAATGTTCTGGCTAGGGGGTACTCAAACAATGTCTGCCCGCCTCAACATGTAGTTGAGATTTGGGAAGTAAGCGCTTTGGTCCATCTGCAACCATCTGCAATCTATGTTTACTCATAACCCCTTTGCAGCATACGTATACATCTATGCCTATGCGCAGTTGTGGACAAGTCTAAATTAGCTTTTAGGCCTTGCTGAAGATGTCCCGTTTTCACAGATTAGGCAGATGTTTATAAGAGATGGGGCCTTCATGTGATTACAACCAAGTAATGAAATGTGCTTCTTATAGACCAGGGACCAATACAGAGTGCCTTTAGATACCAGATATCTCATATACTTTAAAATGCAGTTCCTCTGAAATACAGGTGCTTGCCCATGAGTGCAACATTGTCAAGTGACATCTCATAAAATTTCAGTAAAAAAATGCCCACCCTCACATGAGATTTTGAGAAATTTTATTGTTTAAAATTCTTTTTTGGTGGGAAAGGATCCAGTACCTGGAAAAAAAATGATCTAAGCCAAGATGTTCCTTTGGCATTGTTTTTCAATCTCCTTTTTGGCACAAAATAATCCTCTTGAACTTACTGTATCTGTACCGTCTATAGTAGAATCTCTTCCACCATTGTTTTCTTGAAATATTCTCATCTTGTTTGATTCTGCTGGGACTTTGTTCCACTAATTATTCTGGAATTGAAGCCATAAAATGAGTTTGAGACCCAAGAGCTGCCATGTCACAGGGTGAGCTCCTGTTGTCTGCCTAGCTCGTGCCAACCTAGCAGTCCAAAAGCATGTAAATATGCAAGTAGATAAATAGCTACTATTTTTGGTGGGAAAGGTAACAACATTTTGTGTGCCCCAGCATATAATCATATAATCAGCCACATGACTACTGTAGCGTCTTTGGAGAAACACTGGCTCTTTGGCTAGGAAACGGAGATGAGCACTACCCCTAGAGTCAGCTACCAATGGTAGGGGGAACCTTTATCTTTTTATCTTTATTAAAGGATATTTTCCTCTTGAATATGGGAGATGTGAACTGCTTGGAAATTCTTGCAGGAGATATTTAGCCTCTGCCCTCCATAAATAAAATAGCAAAGTGGATAACTAAAGACTCATTTTTCTAAGCAGGATTGAAAAGTCATGCTGGCTGAAGCAAAGCTCCTGACCTTTGTTTGCTGCCTCTATTAATCCCCAACAGTGACCTCCCGCACCTTCTGTGTCAGTGATGGAAACATAGGTACGGTGTTCTAACCCTCAAGATAAGAATCTCCAAGAGCTTTCAACCCCCTGCACTAGATTTGCAGAGACTGCTCTTCATTAGGAAGTGTCCTCACCAAAGGGACAAGAATGTAATGTAATTAGCAAACCCATGACTTAGAATTGTGGAGTTTGGTTGGCAGGTTTTTCCTCTAATTACACCACTTCTACACACTCCTGGCATACACTTCAGCAGTTTTCTATGTCCAGCCCTTGTACTTGGGAAATCATTGAGTCTAGTTTGTCCTCCCTTCTAAGGATTTAGTTACTGAGCATTTGCTACAGCCAATAAATAGAAGATGCTCTATTTCCATTTTTATTTTGCAATCTTCACAAGATTAGTTTATTATAAAAAATGTAATGTCAATAAAATGTTGCTTTTTTTAGTTTGCCTTGCTTTAGGTTTTTTTTTCATGAATACTTGTGTTATTGACAGAAATCTCATTTAAGTGGACTTCCTTTGATCGATTGCCCCTGAATATGTTGCCTAGTTTAATGAGTTTCTGAACATTAAGCTGCCTCCAGCTTGCCCACCTGCCAACAGTAGAGCATCCAGTCGTTCATATGACAGATTCTTTTATTCGCTGCAGGCCTCCTATCCCCCGGATAGGCCTAGAAGGGGAGGCGCCTTAAAAATGGGTTTTTTAGAACTATAAGTGAGAAGGAAGACCTCATTGTCCAAACAGAAGGATAATGAAATGCCATTTGAAACAACCTGAAAAGAGCTCCTGAAAAACTGTTTTATTCTGCAGTCCCGTATTTGTTAAAGACATTTCTACCTTGTTTTTTTACCTTAAAAAAAACTTCCAAAACAGCTTTTGAAAACTTTACCTTAAAAGAACTTTCCAAAATAGCTTTATTCAGGAGAGTAAAATTTGCTATTCAGTAAAATAGGCAAGTTTCCGATAAAATCCAAAACCAATACAATTTAACCTGAGATTAAAACAGATTAAAATAGAGACAGAAGGAAGAAACAAGTTAGATCACAAAAAACAAAACAAAAAACAAAGTGAAGAACCTTACAGTTGCCAGTTGTTTCTGCACCAAACCTAGATAAATAAATTTATATAATTATAACAACTCTTAGAAAGTGCCTTTTAAAATTATACATTTTTCTGAAGCTTTTTTCCCAACTTTTGGAACTGATCACACTCCATCTGCAGATTTGCTAAAGCCAACACTGAACTTTTTGCTAAAAGATACCCCATCATTAAACATATAAATTTGCATGGGAAAAATTACATTCTTACACATTCTAATTAGTAATAGAGACTTTATGTCTTTAAGTTATTTAAATTGACATTAGTAAAGCTCTTGTTCAGAAAGTACAGTTAATGAATTAAAAAGTTGTTTGTAAATATACAGAATTTTTCTCTAACTATAAATATTTTAATTGAAGATACTAGCAGCTTATAGGAAAGAAATGCACTTCCCTCTGAATTTAGTGTTCAGATATTTGCACTCTGTATGTCTCAGAACTAGTTATTGCAAAGACTTGGGTGATAATATGCCAAACCTTGCATTTACTTCTCTATTTTCTCTTTCTAAAATAAATGAATGCTGTAGAGTTGGTTTAATCACCATATATGGGAAACTTTCTCAGAACAAATGGAGGTGATTACTTTAAATGCAACTTGCCTGTGCTGACTTGATAAACAACTTAATTCCTCAGGAACTCTGCTTCTCAGCCTGCTTGTATTCCAACCTCTATTCTCCATATTTGAATATAAATGATATTTGTATATTATTTTTGACAGCGTTCCAGTGTTTGATGTTTTGCATCTTACAAACAAGCCCACTTTTGTAGAAGTGACCCAGCTGAGGACTTGATTATTTCTTGTAGCTGTTTAGATAAAGGAATTCCATTGGCAGTTAAATGTCTCCGTGTGTCTGAATCAGCTTTCTCTTGGTTCCCAGCAAGATTAGCAGTGATCTGTGCAAAAGCCTGCCTTTACCCCTTTGATCACATAGTATGCTTAACAAAAGCTTTCATGTCTCCGGTAAATGTTAGTGCTATTTATCAAACTCATCAAGCATTTATTTATGAGAATTTCAATCTACTCTGGCTTCCCAACTGTTGAAAAGGCTTGAGATGGAGAACTATGGTTTATTGTTATCTTACATTTAAACATACAGCTTGGAAGGGCTGCTTTGAATGTGATGCTTTTAATCTCATATATCCTTGGGTAAAAGCAGTGTTGCTCTGTGGCCCGAGCATATCATTCCTAGGGAAGTTCCAGACTTTATAAGGCAAACACAGTTGCTGCACATGCAGTGTATGTTGCAAATATGTGGAATCTGGAGAACATAAGGTATTTGTGTTTTGTTGCCTTAGTGTCACATTGTGGGAGAATATGGTGATATTAAGTGCTCCCTCTTTCTCAGTGAGCTGCACACTGATTAGAGTGTCTTTGAAAAGATCCAGAAGATCCTTCTGGGCTCATGGCACCTGCTCAAAGAGCAGGTGGCAGCCATGGCTAGGAGGGCCTTTGTTCAACCTTGTGTTCCTGGGTGGGGAGGCTCTCCATTCAGTCACTCACACCTGGTCAACTCCCCTTGGATTATTGCAATGCACTCTACATGGGGTTACCATTTAAAAGCATCTGAAAGCTTCAACTGGTGCAGAACGTGGCCATGTGAGCATGGTTGAAGAAGGATACATGTAACACCTTTGTTCCATGAACTGGAACAGGTGTTGGTTGTGACCTATAAAGTCCTACATGGCATGGGACCAGGTTACCTACAGAACTGTCTCTGTTCTATTACATTGGCCTGTCCCATCCAGTCAGGCAGGGAAGGCATGTTGCAGATCCTATCAATTAAAGAATTCCAACTGGCAGCAGGAGAGCCTCCTCTACTGTTGTCCTGCCTTATGGAATACTGTTCCCCCAGAGGTAAGCGGGCCCCCACTCTCCTGGCCTTCCAAAAAGGGTTTAAGATCTGGCTGTGCAGCCTCATTGGGAGCCTAGAAAAGGACACAACCCTGCTGCAGGGTTCTGTCCTTCTGCCCTGAGAGCCCCTCCTTCACCTTTTTAATTGGTTTTGATAATCTTTATCCTTGTCTCTTTTAAATTTTAACTTTTATCCAATTTTTAGATTTCAACAATTAATTGTGCACCACCCAGAATCCCTTGCTGAAGTAGATGGGTGGCTGAAAAATATGATAAATAAAATATCCCAATGAGTATGATTCAGACTGGAAGAGAGGAATGTTTTCACCTGTCATAAATCAAGGATCCCCCCTTTGACCAAGTTTTGTTCCATGGAAATCTGCCAGCTTACAGATTTCAACAAAGGGAACAAAGAAAACTTGTCATTGTTTTTTCTTAATACAAGTTTCTAAAACAAGGACTGTTTCATAATTGTTTTTTGGATGGTTTTGATTTGATTTCAGATTTGCCCACCAGTGAATTCAAACACTTTATGGCATTTCTTTATTTCATAAGAGGGATGCAACTGTTCAGCAATCCTCAATTTTTAAGGGATGTTTCGAATGCCAAGAGTATGTTGTGGACTCATTCATAAAATAGCTGACATGAAGAATGGGGCTAGATCATTACTAACATGGCTGCCATGGTGGCTTTGCCACTGATAATGCATTCATTCACAAAAAGCACTAAAAGAACAGTAAATGGCCCAAGAATAAAAGTACAAATCAGAATTTGAGCTTTGGGATCCGGGCTTTTCTCATGTTCATATCTGCAAAATTACCAAAAGACAATTTCATAGGAAAAAAATAGTATGTGTTTATATATATATGTAAAAAATGCATATACAGTAGGCACATAATATAGCCAGCCATGCATATGTAACCCAGGCATACTTTTTTTCACAAATCACTGCTAACCTTGCTAGAAACTAATGCTTTACTATCCAGTGTGACAGTTTTGGTTTTATTTTTATTTATTTAACTGAATTTTTTAAAGAAATCAGGTGGAGCAAGCAGCCTGATAAAAGTATATATGGTGTCTTTGCTGCAGTAAAGTTGAATTACAATTTCCCTAAGAATCACAGGAGCAAGCATGATATACATTGTAAAAGGACTGATGTACTATGAAAAAGTGATGTGTGATTAGTAGTAGCAATCTGGTTTTCTTGGGTTTAAAAACTGGTTTCAAGGCAACTTTTCAATCAATTTTGCTTTCACAATCCTTTGCAGATACTAAATACCTGTCTTTACCTTTCCTAATGTTGATTATGATGAGGAAAGAATTGTGAATGTATTCAAGATAAATATCAAGTCATTTATCCAATGTATTATCTATATATGAGGGATGTAGATCAAATAATGTTAAATAAATAGTTGCCATCTTTGTTTTCTTTGATAGTGTTTTGGAGACTGCAGCGTATTTCTGCATGAAACCAAAAATGGGTGAAAAGGAGGTTTCTCTGAATGCTTTCTTCAGTATTTGGCATGAATTCAGTTCTGATTTTAAAGAATTCTGGAAAAAAGAAAATAAGCTTATTTTGCAAGAAAGGTAAGTAACTTCTAATCTATTTAAAACTGTTAGAAAATTTTGGGAATTTTGGGCTGGATATATTGGGAATTTTGGGCTGGATATATTGGGAATTTTGGGCTGGATATTTTGACAATGTAATAGGGGATTTTGTTTCTTTTTTAATTTTTACAGTATATGGTAATGTTTACAGGCAATCTTATCTCAAAAAAGCAATGTATAATTCCAAACAGAAATATAAATAATAATGTTTAGTATTCTTACTGCTCTTTAGATTCTTTCACTCCCAACAATGAAAACAATAAACTGTACCTTAGCACTTCAAATCCTAGCAAATTTACTACAGTGTAATAGTTTTTAGGTTAAAATCCCCTTCATTAAACTAGCATGGAATCTTTTTCTGTTAAAACATATGTTATAATTTATATGTTCTCTGTTAAGCTATGGAACATATTGCATTTTTTTAACACAATGTTGATAAATTGCCTGGCATGATTTTATCTTGAGATAAGATTCCAAAACATCACTGTTTATACCTGGAACATACCAGGGTGAATATATCTATTTTTACATTTCTTTCTTTGCTATGTCTTCTCCAAGTTTTTTATAAGTGTATCCCACTGTACCATTCTATCCATCTTAAAACTATTATATTTATTCTGAACTTATAATTAATGTAAGGTGAGGACAAGGAGGCTGGAAACTACACCAAATGCTAAGGGCACATATGGTCACTTGGCTGCTGCTTCCACCTTCTCATCGTAAGCAGAGTGTTGACAGTATTTGGTACATGCCCTACTTTGTACTCTAAACTACCAGATGTAGAAAGGCTGTCTTCTGATTCAAGTTACATTAATGAAGCCTCTGCATTTTGCATGAATGTATCAATTAGTGACTGATTTACTGAAATGATCAACTCCCTTTTGATAACTGTAGTTAGCAGCCCACTGAAGAGTTGCTGAAGTATATAAACAGAAACAGTGATTCAAGTATTGTGCTAAATTACCACAGGCTACAGTTATCTCAATGTTCATGCACTCATTAAGATAGAAAGGTCAAGCATGCTATTCCTAGTTAATTCAAATACTCCTTAAATGGCCAGTAATATTTTTAAGTTTGAAAAGACCTAGTTCATTATATTTAACAGTAAATACTTGGATGGAGCTTTCCAATTTATTCATTTTTGTAGAAAAACTAACCTTTTTCTTTGTAGCAAAACAAGGTGAAAGGAGCCCTCTTACATGCCTGTTATTAAATGTTTCCTTAATTTACTATCAAAGGGAGCAGCCTCCTCTTTCTCTTTTTGGGCAGTGGGAATAGGTCAGGCATGAAAGAATACAAAGCTTCAGTTCTGCTGCCCGAATGTATCAGCACCAACCACTCACGGACAGCACTCCAAGTGATTTGCAACTGCTGCTCAGTTCATTTCTTTAACGCCATAAAACATACGGAAGCTGATTATATCTATTTTGTTTTCATATTAAAATCTCAAGATGCAATGGCCTACCTTGGCAAAAGATATGCTCTTAGGTTTACAGAATTCTGAGTTCAAAAATATATTTTGAATTTGCAGAACTAAATAGAGCTTCCAGTGGCTTTGCACCTAAATTTGATCCTGGTTGCCTCCCACCAAAGCTTCCATCATTTAAGCAGAAC
>JANHZU010004043.1:119643-131976 GCA_032468055.1 Acrochordus granulatus | reverse complement strand
GAATATGAATCTGAACGTTCCAGTTTCCACTCATGGCATTTATAGGCAGGGTCGAAAAAATCTTTCTTCAAACTTTAAAACACTGCCAAAATGTAGTTTTATGTTTACATAGCTCTACAAAGCAGCCTCTTTACAAAAGATTTCAACAACATAAAAGATCTGAATTGTCTGAAGTCCATTTATATCTTAAAAACCAGGGATATTCCTTTGATGACTGCAAATTCCAGATTCTTGACAGAGAAAATAACTGGTTATCGAGAGGAATCAAAGAATCAATTTATGTAATCACATTAAATCCTCCCCTTAATATAGGGCAGGGGGTGAAATTAAACATCATTGTCTCCTGTTAACAATGTAGCTTTGAGTCATCTTCACAAAAATCTTTCAGCATCCTTTGATGTATTATTGTGCTTGACCCTTAAGGGCAAACCTAGTCTTTAAATTTTTATTGCTTAGCATTGCCACTCTGTTAGCCTGTTTTGTGCAATTTTTTTTTCTGGTGTGTGTCCAGTACCCTGTCTTATGAGAAGCATACAAATTCTTGCCACCTCTTTCCTTTCCACATGAAATTGAGAAACATTTTCTGATTATATTGAATAATAAAAGTCTAGTTACATTTTTGAAAACATGTTTGCATACTTTTTGCAATTTTGCGATAAATCATGACCTGGATTAATGTGCATATACATAGACAGCTGGGTTCACACATCACATTAAGTCATAATGTGATCTCTTCACAATTTTGGCATTGCACAATATATTCAGTTGCTTCCACAATGCTATTCTTTCCTAAAAAATAAAACTGTCTTGCTTCATCAAATTTATGCCAATGGCAGTGGGGGATCCTTTAGTTAACTCTGAGTATTCATCATAAATATATTCACTGAGCAAAGTTACCTGACTAAGGAGTCAAATGCCATTGTTCGTCAAATGTCAGCCTGTAAATGAAATATGCCATTAAATCCATAGTATTCCTGTAATCATAGTAGATCTAGTCCAAAAAAGAGGACAATGTCTTTAGAAAGCCTACTTTGCTGGCAAGCAAGATTTTAAAATCCACGATGACAGTAAAGTATGTGAAAATGCTGAAACCAGTATTTTTCTGCCAATGGGCACAGTTGACAACAGCAATATTTCTCTTACCACTTCTGAAATCACACTTACACAAAGGAAGAAAATAGCATGGCTTGTTATAGGAAGTTCTGGCTTCTCTTACAGTCTCGCAGGTCACACAGACAAAGAAATGCAAGGCTTGAATGCCATTTATTTGTGCTTCCAGAGTTATTTGTTGCATCCAAGTATTGTATCTTCTGGTTGTGGGTCTATAAAAGCAAGATGGAGGTGCACATATGGGATCATTCTAATGCATGACAAGCATGTTATTCTCTGCAATTTCCTTAACTATCTGTTATATTCCTCTTTTGAAATAAAATAATGTATGCCGTTAAAAAATAAATCCTGTATCTATTGAAAATGATATTTTCATACATATCTATAGATATTTAGAACCTCTTTTTTATCACCCAGATGATGCTGATCTTACTGAATATAATCTAAGTACAATATATTACCAAACAGCAATATAAATTTAGGGAAATCCTCCCTCCTCAACAGTTAGCCTTCAAACAGAGGCTGGAAAAAGTCTTGTAAAAGAGGTTTTAATTTGGATTTCTGCTCTGAGCTGGAGGCTAAATTTATGGTCTCAAATGTTTCATTTTAACTCTTTCTCTTCCAATTCTTTTCTTTGAATTGAATATCCCTAATTTTTTGGTACCACAAAACTAATGCAATATTGTACAACTGAATAACTGCCCCAACTTCAGAGCAATGATAAGATTTTCAAATGTGCTGTCTGTGAAATTTATCCATAACTGGAAACCTCCAGTTTTCACAACTCTAATTTAAATTCATGGAATACCTTGTATAAATTAGCAATGATATTACTTTATTCTTGCTTGTCACTTGGATGGAGTACCTCTGCTGGGAGATAGAAAACAGAGAGATGGGAAAAGTGATCCCAATAAAAAGTTCTAGAAATAAAATCTCATCCAGGAGGAAATCAAGTTTTAAAAGATGAACAATCGCATGTTGATTACTGAAATAGGGTCAGCCCTTATTTGCTAACAGACCTTTGGAAAAGCTGTTCTTTTAGAGTGAATGGACTGCTTTGACATAATACAGATTTTGCTTTCAGATTCAGATACTTTGTGGGCCAAGCATGGTTAGACTTGCAAGGAATTTGACTCCGTGATAGCAGCTCTCAGTGTACTAGCAAGACAACAGTAAATAAAATAATAGCATAAGCAAATAAGCAACATGATGTATTCAACAGCAAAGTGTGCATCCAAAGTATGCAGCCAATAGGAAAAGAATATAGCAAAGTATAGAATTAGAACGATGATCTATTGGTAAGTAAGATATTTAATACTCCTTAGATATTACTTCTGAGTTAATTTAGAATTCTTTGTGTCCTATCATATAGGATGAGACAAGTATTCACCTGAATGATGGCACAGGGGAAAAACTGTCCCTCTGTCTGGTTGTTTGGGAATGCAATACCCTATAGCACCATCCAGAAGGAAGAGGTTCTAACAAACTATGTCCAGGGTGAGAGGGGTCTGCAGATATCTTCTCCACCCTTCTCTTGACCCTCTCAGTATACAAATCCTCCATGGAGGGCAGGCTGGCTGCAGTTATTCTCTCTGCAGTATTGATTGCTCATTGGAGTCTGTACCTGTCCTGCACGGTTGCTGCACCGAACCAGACAGTGACAGATGTGCAAAGATCAGACTCAGTGACTCCTCTGTAGAACTGTATCCGCAGCACTTGAGGCAGTTGAACTTCTTGAGCTGACACAGGAAGTCCATCTTCTGTTGTGCCTTCTTAATGGTGCTAATGTTGGTCGTCCATTTCAAGTCTTGGGAGACTATAGATTTCAAGCTACTTCAATAACTAGGCATGTATTTATTATGAATTGGTCCAGAAACAAGAAGCTAAGTATTCTGCTAAGTTACCTTCTCTAAACCTAAAAATGTAATAAGTGTCTCCACTTTTTTATAATCTCAAAAAAAAAAAAAACATTTATTTGTGCACCTTCCTAATATTTCCTAGTTTTAAGAGCTTTACTTTTAAGGAGGGGAGACTTTTTGGTGATAAAGCAAGAGAAGCGAGGCTCAGATATGTTGGGAAGAGATGGTTGAGGATGGAGCTACTGGGCAGAAGGAGAAGAGGAAGGCCCAGGAGGAGGTTCATGGATGCTGTGAGAGAGGCTATGTGGGAGGTCGGTGTGACTGAGGAGGATGCTGAAGACCGAGAAAGATGGAAACAGAAGGTTCGCTGTGGTGACCCCTAATGGGAGCAGCCAGAAGAAGAATACAACTTTTAAGGAGGGGAGATGTTTTGCCCTCATACACCATATTTTCCTTTTAATCTATACGAGATACTTATTTCAAAATTAATTTCTGGTCCACACTAAAGATTCATTTGGTTCCATCCAATTCATTCAATTCTCATTGAAAAACACACTCTATTTTTTAAATATCAACCAGGGATGTATTTCTATGTGATCAGTTGATTCCAATGAAGTGTAAGAATGTGGTGCCCCAGATAGAGATATATGTCATAAAGCAAGGAAAGCTATAAACAAAAACCCATCTTCATTCTTGAACAAATCTATATGGGTTTTCTTATAGATCTTAAAGGGCACAACAGGTATATGGAGAGTGGATTCCATCACTTGTTTTGCTCCTCCTCATTAAATCTGATGGACCATGGTTAAAAAAAGGTGATTAATACCTTGTGACTAAGATATATTCCAGCCTGATTTAAAAAAGCAGCTGCAGGAATGGTATTGAGAAAGCCCTTCTTTTACTCCGAACATCTCTACAAATATAGGCCAGCCTCAAAGATTCGGTCTCTGAGTAAGGTGATCATTTCACAGTTACAAATGAATTTAGGTAACATTGCATATTTGGTTCCCTTTTAATAGAGGTTTTATAGCCTAACTAGGCTTTGGCAGAAAGTAAATACACTGTCTATAAATCAGGTAGTTTACTTACAGATTTCCAAACCATAATTCAGGATTTAGTCTTTTATTTGGGTTGGAAGGGTTCAGGCAGTAGTAATATCTGGACTTATTTATCTGTTACACCTCTGGAATGCATCCCTTCCCTCCTGGGAATCCACGTCCTTACTACATTTCATCCAGTGCCTCTAATAAATGTGATATTATAGCTATCAATGGCATGTGAAGAGACCAAACAAGAAAGGCCTGTATATGGTCTATTTTCATCGTTTCATTTCCCAGAGAAAAACAGGACATTTTTATGATAGATCAGGATGCATTATTTATGTTTAGAAGCCAAGATATGTGTTTCATTGTAGATTTGGCATCATTAATAATGTATCTAGCAAAACTTTAGAATTTTTTTCCCTACATATACCATAAGTCAGTGTTTAAAGTCTGACTTCCTTGCTTTTTAGTTTACACAGTCATTGTGTGAAAACTGGCAGGTAAGGATTCCTATCTTTTAATTAGATTCTTAATTATTGTCCAGAAATATTATTGCCCCCCACCCCGCTCCACACCTGTGCTGTTAATTCCTTTCGGGAATACTCATGTAATGCAGCGCAGCAGAAATGGTAAGAAACCATTGTATATCCAATTTAATTATTTATTTAAATGTATATGGCTGCCCATCTCACATAAATGACTCTGAAAGCAAATAAAAAATGTGGTGTGAGGATATTCCTGGGAGGAATATGCAAACTATGTTGAAGTGTTGACAGAGAGTATATGCTCCCTCAGAGCTCACCAAGGTGTGAAGATCATCTCAGCTGTCCACCTCAAGCAAGCAGGCATCTGTATTGGGGAGCAGCAATACAGAAAGATGCTAGGAGGTAAATTTGCACTTAAGTGACAATGGCCTCAATTCAATGGTTAACCACTCCTGCTTTTTATCAAGAAGACCACATGGATGTAAAATATTAAGATTGACAATATAGTGCCAAATGATGGGTCTCTCCAATCAGATGCTATTGAAGAAGAGCTGAGGATCTTTCAGAGTACTAATGGTGTTTATGATATGACTAGTTCAGGGGTGTCCAACCTTGCAACCTCTAAGATGCATGGACTTCAGTCCTGGCTGAGGAATTCTGGAAGTTGGGGTCCACAGATCCTAAAGTTGCCAAGGTTGGACACTCCTAGGTTACATTAAAGCCTTTGGGATATCTAATTGCTAGTGATGCCATACAGGAAAAGACAATCTGAAGATGCAAAAACAGAATTACACTGGAAACATGGAATGTAAGAAGCATACATATGGGTAATTTCTACTAAATGAAAGATGAAATGAAACAACTACAAATATTAAGGTATCAGCAAATTGAAACAGTTTGGCATTACACTCTTTCAGTCAGAAGAAAACACCTTTTATTATTTGGGATATAAAAAACAAAGGGGAAGAGCATTTGGAAAGGATATAACAAAGACATGCAAGGGTACAATGCAGCCAATCACTGAACAACATCAAGCAGGGCTTCATGGGCAAACTTTTTAAAATTATGGTTATTCAAGTGAATGCTCCAGTCACTGACACAGCATAAGAGGAGGTTGATGGATTTTATGGGTCAAATTGAATCTGAAATCCACAGTTCTTATCTGAAATACTTATGACTATCAAACTATCAGCTTTGGGGCACATTGTGCAAAGACTTACTGTACTATCTTGAGAAATTCATAATGCTGGGAAAAATGGAAGAAAAAAGAAAAATAGGATTATCTACAGCAAGATGAATGCTGTTTCACTGTTGGAAGATCAGTTGGGGCTGATCATCTTAGAGGCCTATTTTTTAGTCAACAAAAGAGCAAAAACAATTGTATTTGAATATTTAGTAACATAACACCTAAACCTGGTATTAAATTTTAGTTCCGAGTTGTGAATATGAATTTTGGTGCTCGAAAAAACCCTTGCAAAAAAAAAGGAGTGAGCGTTACATGCTACAGAATTCTTATTCTCTGACTTGGGTTCTAATCCAAGCTAAACAATAACAAAAAAAAATCTGTAGAATATCCCCTCAACCAAGTCCCATTACCTTTTCTATTTTTCTTTAAATTCTGATTTATTAGCTGAGCTGTCAGGGTGTTTTGACCATGGAGAAGATAAAGAAATTAAATGTCTTAAAAAATAAGCAACAATGCACCTGGAGCAATGCCTGATGTCCATGGAAAATGGAGTTTTGCCAATGGCTACTGTTGTATCAATACCCGACTGAATCTTATGGGAAGAATGGGCTTTGGCGTAGAAATTAGCTGAGATACTTCCTGGTTTGGGGTAGAAAAATAACTTTATTTCTGAGCAAAATATCTCATTGACCAGTGGTCATATTGCAGTAACTGATATTAGAAAATAATTGTTATTATTATTAGATTTTAAGAATCAATTAATAATAATTTTCTCTATCTATAACATGCAGTGACTACATTTTTACATTTTGCAAAACCAAGTTCAATGAGTTAGCTCAGCCACAGTGATTATCAAGAGTTCAGAAGTAAATATTGCCCATCAAGTCTCTTTCCCCAAACTACATCAGTTCATATAGCTCTTTCTTTCAAACATTCTTTGAATTAGTACTTCTTCTGTTTCAAATGATTGTATGTGAAGAATAGCTTGGGGCAGATATTCACAGCTTAAAAGTAATGCTGAGTATAAAGTAGAACCTTTGCAGACACCTTGAAAAATCAGTTATATATTAAAAGTCTTATTAATTAAACCACTGTGGTCCTGAACTATTTCTGAACTGCATAGATTAAATAAATGTTTGTGGCAGTCTCATTCAGAGACTTGCTCATAGGGGAAATACATTGATTCCATGGTTGAGTTAGGACATCCAGTCAGGGCTTTTCAAAATGGGAAGAAAATAGATTTTTCTGGCCTCGAATTTTAAAAACTGTGTAATTGAATTAAATGTTTCAGCAAGAGAAACATACATAGTTTACCAAATGAGGGCAATGTGGTATGATCATTAGCAAATCAAACTTGAACTGCTGAGGTGCAGAATAAAAATTCCCTTCAATCTGCCATGGCAAGTTCATATAATTTTTGCATGAGTCAACTGATTAATTTTTCTTTTTAAAAACTGTACATTTGAGGTGTTGTGGTTAAAATGCTGAACAAAGGTTATGGAGATCTATGATCAAGGCCACTTAGCCATGGAAAATCCCCAAGTGACTGTGGTATCCCAAACAATTTTACAAGGTTCTTGTAGAGTAAAATAAAGGAATGTGATGGAATCTGGAAGTTGAGTCTTGGCAATTGACTTCTTTTCTTGTTGGTTCAAAACATTTTGCTGCTTATCCAATTGTTCTTCAGGTTGAAGAAGCAAATTGGATAAGCAACAAAACATTTTGAACCAACAAGAAAAGAAGTTCAGTTGCCACAACTCAACTTCCAGACAACTTTATCTGGATGACTGAAAATCTTCATCAACACAATGTGATGGAATATGGTAAGATGACATAGCCCCAAGAGGGAGGGTAGCATTATAGAGGCAACTCAGCTCAGATATCATATATGAGAGAAAGAGGGTGAGGACAGCCTCTCCCTAATAGTTCACAAAGTATATTGTAGATGCAGCCATGGAATCTTCAGTCTGGCAAGGTTTTGTCTGTAGGTGTGAATAAAGAATTCAGCTTGGAAGAATCACCATGTGTCTTTCTTGGTTTGGGGCCTGACAGGAAAACACCCCTGACACAAACATGCAGTTTTGTAAGCATTTTCCCTATACATTCTTATGTATTTTGTATGCATTTTGTTTATTGTATGTCATCCCATCACAGTCTGAAGGGACCCCCCTCTAGTTTCTTGAACTGTAAAGGTGAGCAAGAAAGGTGTACTTTTAGATTTGCAGAATTCTGTTAAGGTAACCTTACAATAAAGTTAGAACCAATGCTTTTGGGTATACTTCTTGTCTGGAGTACCTCATAAGGCTAACGCTATGAGACTTTTGCCACCACTTGTTTAAGTCTCGGAAATGAATTTAGCTATTTATGTCAGGTGTCAGGATCTTGCTGTAGGAGCTTGACTACAGTTGGGCTTGGCCAAGGCCATTTGTTTCCAGTCTTATACTATAACATTGCATGACATTAATTCCTACTGAATTATTATATTTATTTATTTATTTAGCATATGGTAATGTTACAGAAAGTTGGGAGTCTACAGCGTCAAAGACGGTAGCTATTCGGCAGCCGACGGGACTCAGAAGCAGCCACTAAGGTGCTAATGCTGCTACCATTGCCTGGGGGACACCCAATGGGGAATTCCTTCTTTTGTCCCCACACAGGTTCCCACCAAAGTGGTGTGTATATACCCTAAATTACTATAGTGCAAGGAATTTTAAAATTTTAATTTATCAATAGATTGTGGTTTTAATTCTACATTTTCCTTTATTACCTTTTCTATTGACTGCACATTTTTGATGCCCATTTTTCTGTTTGGAGACATAAATTTCATTTTATTTTGTTCATGTTATTATTTTCTTTACTGTTGTCTTGCAAGTACACTGAGAGGTTCTGCACTGAAGTCAGATTCCTTTTGTGTCTAATCATGCTTGGCCAATAAAGTATCTGTAATCTGTAGAATAAAGTATCTGTAATTATTGTGTTTACTTGACTGCAAATGAGTGGAGCCAACCTTCTCAAGAAATGTTCAACCAACATACTCATGTAAATCTCTTTTTCATCAATTACCCTCTTTTGCTGGACATTATTCAACACCCTGAGTTCTTCCTTACATCTCTTAGGACAATGTTATCATTAGTCACTTTTGGTTGAACATTGGGAGAACATCTTGACAGTAAGGACAACATTTAAGCAAAGACTGGAGAGCCATAGATTAAAATGATTTCTACATCAAACAGAAAATTGAACTTATAAGGTCCTCTCTGAATCTGTGATTCTATAATTATCTTTATTTATCTCAGGTAATACGGAGTTGTTAAACTGGGTTACAGCTTCTCTTTACTATTCCAAATAGTAATTGACTTTTTCTTTATTCTTCTCCTTATTCTTAGTAGCAAGCCTTCTGAACACATAACATTGCATTTCCACGATGTCCAGAGTTCTTAATACTTTCATCTGTCTATGCACTATTTTCAAAGCCAGAGTTTCAAATTAAGTATGCCATTGCAGTAAGGTTGGGAAACCATAGAAATACAGCTGGAAAGGTTTTTCAAGACAGTGCCATCAACCAACTCTGCATCTCAAGCTAAGCCCTAATACATGGCTATTTGGGTTAACATATTATCCCAGCCTGAGTATCCTCAGGCATTTGCTAGGCTTCCAAATTATAAATAAATCTATGTCTCGTAGTGGGTTTTCATGAAAACCCTGGCTTCCTGGTCCCACACAGCGGGTATGCCTTTCTGCAGTGTTAATATGTCAGAGAACAGAAAGGCAAACTTAGTGGATGAAGTTAACAGGTTGCTTGCTGTTCTGAGATATAAGACGTGTAGACATTTTTTTTCCTAAATTAAGATTAATAAACTGAGTCTCCACAGAAATTACAAGCTATCCCCTCCAGCATTCTAGGCTTTCTCCAGTCCAAAGAATGGCAAATGTTTTGCTTCTCATGCATTGTAAAAATGTAGCTGCATGTCAGCATTTCTCTTGCATGGCTCTTTTAGCTTGGTTATTCCACTGCATTTTACAGACGTGCAAAGTAGTTCCATTTGGTTTCAGCAAGGTGTTTCTTTCTGACATCCAGGCATTCCATCTCCTCTGAAGATGGCCTCAATCAATTGAGCTTCAGCCATTTGCAGATCTGCCCCAACAAATGGATGTTGCTGTGATGTAGCAAAGTATGCCAAAGGGGATCTTCAATCTAAGTTTTATCAAAGGGACTTGGGGGTGTGGTAGTGAGCAATTAAATTTCAGGGCTTGCTGGCTGGCAGGTTGGCAGCCCAAGTTCAAGACCCAAGCACCATGTAATGGGCTGAGCTCCTGTTACTTGCTCCAGCTTCTGCCTACCTAGCAGTTTGAAAGCATGTAAAAATGCAAGTAGATAAATGGGTACTGCCTAAATTGGTGGGAAGATCACAGCGTTCCATGTGCCTTGGTGTATAGTTATGCTTGCCACATGATCACGGAAGCGTCTTCAGACAACTCTGGCTCTTCGGCTATGAAATGGAGCTAAGCATCACCCGTAGTTGGTCATGACTGGCAGGGGAAACCTTTACCCTTGCTGTATGATGTTTTAAAGTATGCTAAATGGGATCTTCAATCCAAGTTTTATCAAAGGGAAGAGTCTTTTAAAAGACCTCATTGTTTCTTTTTGAGGATCAAAGTAAACATTTCACTGAGTAAAGCTGGGCTTTTGGGCCTTCATGGATGTGCCATGATGTTTTCATGGCATCCCAAGTAGTTCAGGTGTTCTCTTCTTCTGTTCCACTGACTTCAATCACAGGCAAAGATTATCTTGACATGGAAATAAACTATTGGGGAAAAACATCCCTGATTAATTTCTGAGTGGGAGGCATTAAACAAAAAGCCAAAGCAAAATTTCGCTAGAAAGTTCATTCTCCTTCCCCTTTTTCTCATAGTGATTATGAAAGCTGCTCCTAATTCCCTCATCATCTCCTTTGCTAAAAATCCATTGTGATGTTTTTTGTATCACTCTCATTACACCTACACAAAGATGATTCATAGTTAAAAATGCAAAGGCTTGCTTCAACTGGAAGGCAGGTAGGGTATTATTTTTTAAAAAAAAAATCTGCTGCTTCTATTTCAAATATGGAATTTGGAATTTTTTTGTTTCCTTTCAGGCCTTTCAGTCAGAATTGATAAACTTTTTAGGGATCATTTGAGATTTATCTCTGTTGGGCAATCCATGGCATTACACAGGTGATTTGAATTCAAAACAAGAAACCAAACCAACACATAGGCTATTTGAGTTGGCAGTTAAGAAAATAAAGGTGATAGGGTCATTTTCAAAAAAATCAAGAAAGACATGCAGAGTTACTTCTTAGCAATTTCCAAAGTAAAGCAGACTACTTGTATCATTTGGGATATACTCAGAGAACTTCTAGGGAGAAGTTCCCTTGACCCTCTTTCTCCCAATCAAACTACCTAAATTTTGCAGTTCTCTGGAATGCAGTCCTTCCATCCTGGGAATCCAGATACCTACAAAAAAGCTTCTACTAGGCTTTGCAAATATTAGTAATTATGGATATTTTAAGATAAAAACATTGGAAAACTGGACTACTGTCCTTTGTTACTCTCCTTTGAAATGGATCCAAGTTACCAGTTACCTCTTGCTAATACGGTGTCCATTATAGAATTAAGATTGCCTATTGCTTCTAATAATATTCTTGATGCAATGGCATTACTCTGCTAACTCTTGAACAGCTTCTGATCAACTACAACCCAAGGACAATTTTTACCTGTGTTACTGCCAAGTGAGCAGATCGGGATATGCTTGGTAATCATTAATTATACAATATGCAGTATTAGCAAGAAACCAAAGAAAGAGTTCCTTGATGCCACACAGTTGCTAAGAAACAAGCATGCAAAACAGATTAGGCCTATACCCAATGTAACTTCCATTTACTGCATCTTTAAAGCTGTAAGAAGAGAATCCTTTATTTCCTTTATCTTTACACAATCTTCTATCAATGCTATTCCCACAGTTTCTAGGTCATTGATGACATTAAATTGCATAATATAACTATTTGTTATTCAGTCGCTCAGTCGTGTCTGACTCTTTGTGACCCTATAGACCACAGCATGCCAGGCCTCTTTGTCCTGCACTGCCTCCCGCATTAAACCTAAATCCATGCCCATTGCATCTACAATGCTACATAACCATCTCATCCTCTGCCATCCCCTTCCCGTTTTCCCTTCCATCTTTCTCAGCATTAAAGTTTTTTCTAATGAATCCTCTCTTTACATTATGTGGCCAAAGTCTTTGAACTTCGGTTTTGGTATCTGTCCTTCCAATGAACAGTCAGAGTTGATTTCCTGTAGGATTTTCCAGTTTCCAAGGGACTCTCAAGAGTCTTCTCCAGCACCACAATTCAAAGGCATCAGTTCTTCAGCATTTAGCCTTCCTTATGGTCCAGCTCTCACAGCCATACATTACGACTGGGAACACCATAGCCTTGACCATGAGGACCTTTGTCAGCAAGGGGATGTCTCTGCTTCTTACTACCCTGTCTAGCTTTGCCATAATTTTCTTCCCAAGGAGCAAGCATCTTTTGATTACATGGCTGCAGTCACCATCTGCAGTGATCTTGGAGCCCAAGAAGGTGAAATCTGCCACTGCTTCCATTTCTTCCCCT
>JANHZU010004043.1:92909-109048 GCA_032468055.1 Acrochordus granulatus | reverse complement strand
AAACTGTTAACCTAGTGCTAAAGTAAATCTGAAAAATTATAGGACACTTCAATGTTGAACTACTATGAAGATGCCTCTGCAACCATCCTCTGAATACAAAAATGCCACAATTATGGGCCAGTCTGAAAGAGAGTGCTGTTCTTCAGAACTGGAACTAAACAGAAGCTGGAGATGAAGAAGGACGAATGGTGTGGATATGCTCAGCAATCTGCTTTTATGCTAACAGATGAGGCTCTGATAAAAAAGAAATATAACTACAGAATAAATCATTTCTACTCAATATGCTGCTAATTTATTCTGACATCCATACAAAAGATAATATAGCCACTGCAGGTAGTCCTTGACTTACAATCACAATAGGAACTGGAAAATTCATCATTAAATGGTGCTGTTGTTTAAATGAGGCACCATGTGGCCGCCCCTGATTTTAGAACATTTTTGCTGTGGTCGATAAGCAAGCCAACCACAGTTGTTCAGTGAAAGATCATGTGACCATGATTTGCAACCTTCTGCCAGATTCCCCCCTAATGGAACTTGGCTGGGAAAGTCACAAATGGCAATCTCATGAGTTCAAGACTCTGAAAATGCCATAAGTGTGTTGCCAAGGGCCTGGATCATGATCCTGTGACCACAGGGACATTGCAACAGTCATCAATGTGAGGACCAGTCTCAAATCTCTTTTTCCAGCATCTTTGTAACTTTAAAGAGTCCTTAAATGAATGGTGATTAAGTGAGGGCTACCTCTATTCACAACTTGAGGCCACCTGAAATGTTTCTCATTTCAAATGAATCAGTAGATCTTTTCTAGATGAACTTAATATTTGGGTCTAAGCAGAGCACATTCTAGGAATACACCACATGAAAACACCTGATAAAGTTTAATAACTCTCCCTTTCCACCCTGTGCAAGATCTACATCTTCTAGCATGCTACTATATAAGCATGTAAATAGGTAGGTGAATAATTCAAGTTGGTATTAGAATACCTCTTTTTTTTTCTTTTGGAAGAAAGGGATGGAAGTCATATTTTAAAAGTCCTTGTTTTGTTTGTGCTTGTGGTGATGTTTATAACTGGCAGGATTTGGAAATAATCCATGCCAGATTTTTTACAGTGCAGATGAGAAGCAGAGGAGCAGACCCTTCTGAGTCACACAATTTGATTGGATCATTAAAATAAAACATTTCGCATTCTGTCTCAATCTTTTATTTGGACGAGAATCAATCACTTTACATTCTGTAGCTTCATGGATATAAAGAAACTAATTCAGGCAATCAGCTTGATCCAACTACCCAGTTCCAAATTTAGACTCAGTTTTGAATGATGATGTTGACCTCTATTTAGATTTTTCTCATTGGATCTGTTAAGAGCTAAGTGTGTTGCTTTCTATCCAGCTACTGTTGTAGAGTATGGTTTCTGTATAAATACCTAGAGGCACATGATGTGTTTCGATAGGATGGATTTCCTTTTTATCACATGTATCTTATTACTAGGCTACTTCTCTTGGATCATGAGATACATTGTAAGATCTACTCAAGTTGTCTGTTGTGTCTTACAGTAGACTCAATTTAATGGACAGGTTTTAGTTTTTAAATGGGACCAAGCCAACTTTCTTGCATCAACTTCTCTGGACATTAAGATCTGCAGAAGGCAGCTGTGAAACTATATCAGTATTTGCACAACCCATGACCTCACAACTCTGAGCTACAAATATTCTCTTCTATCAATGCAACTTGTAACTTGCCAGCATATAGCAGTAATGGAATTTAGAGATGACCTTGGTTTGAAAGAACCATTAAGAAGGGATTTGGAGAAGTGATTACATCATCTGACGTTGGAAGAAAGAAACTCAGAATAAACCCACTTTGATTCTGTTTGGTATAACAGAGGGCAGACAGAAACACTAGCAAGCTTTCATGCTTCTGTTACTATGTCCTACATATAGTCTTCACTTACTGGCAGCCTTGTTTAGCAACTATTTGAAGCTGCCGCCATGTAAAATCCAATCCTCAGATTTATGACCTTCACAGTGCCCTATGGTCATGTGATCCCCATTCAAGCCCTTTGCAACCAGCACATATTTGTCACAGCATCCCATGTCACGTGATCATAATTTGTGTGCTTCACAACTGGCTTCTACCAAATAATGGAGAATGCAGAAATAAAATTGCAACTTGTGCAATTTTGTCTTTCGTCTCGTCTTGCTTGACTGAATGGGGAAGTGAGGTTGTAAGCAAACCATGGTTATGTAATTTTCTGCTTAGCAATCACAGCACTTAGAGACAGAGTTGCCACTCTCAGTCGTGATCACGAACAGACTGGCGCATCCTTACTAAGGAAAATATAAATTTGATTTTTAAAATATAATTAAGAAGACAATATAATGCTATTTGTGACTACAGTTTGAAAAGATGAAAAACATGACTGAGAAGAGGAAAAAGCTGCTCTGCTGCCACATTGTAGATAATACTACTAATGATGATCTCCATCTGTCTTAATGTCTCATTGTCTGGGTGACAACATGAAACAAATTTCAGAGGTTGTCAGCTTCCAAGAACATTGAATTGTATTATAAATGTTCTCTTTCTCTCTCAAAAAAGAAAGCCTTGCATACAGTCCCTGAAGATCTTTCCAAAATGAAACTGTGGCATAATTAGGAAAATGATTTATGGCACTGGAACCCATTTTTGGAGAGAAAAAAATAGTTCCCTCTCAAAGCATTATTGAAGAGACCTTCTGCTGATCTTTTCAAGGGGCACCATGTGTTGCTTGCAAACTGAGCAACCTTAGTTCCCACAGCTGTCTTTGATTTTTTTAAAAAAAATCGGGCACGCGGTGTGTTTTCTCCTGCAAACTGGGGGTTTAGCATCTAGAATTTACCTTTCCTTTCTTAAAGGAGCCAGCCTTGTGATCACAGATGAATTTGACATAGTATCTGTTCTCTGTGTGTGAAATCTTCCATTTCGCTTCCTGAGTGTGCTAGGCAGGGTTTAAAAGCCAACACGTGTTGATTTAAATCAGCCATGTTTTGTTGCTCTGGTTAGAAGCTGGCAAGTCTTTCATTAATATAACCCACAACTTCTGGCTTTGATTTATTTTAATAAATTGCAGTTCAAAACATGAGTGCCAACTTGGTGTGGTGGTTAAGGCAACAGGCGAGAAACCAGAAGTCCCTGAGTTCTTCGCCCACTTTAGACATGAAGTCAGCTGGGAGACCTTGGGCCAGTCACTCTCTCTCAGCCCTAGGAAAGAGGCATGGGCAAACCATTTCCAACATCATGCCAAGAAAACTGCAGAGATTTCTCTAGGCAAATGCCAGGAGTCAACAGTGACTTGAACAAACCCAAATTAACAATAACAACAAAAAATTCATATGCATTAGTTTTATCTCAATGCTCAACTGGCTGGGGCTGATTTAGACAAATTGCGGGAACTCCCAAATGGAAGGGATGGGGGACTTAAAGTCCTAGAAAGCTAAATCAGGGAGTTTCCACTAGATAGGAAACTTGTAAACACTAGTGTACCTCCATGCACTAAGCCAAGTGATGGTTTGTGAATCAAGTCATAATCGCTTGGTTCACACATAGTTAAAAATAAATCACAGTTTGCAAACAACAGTGGCTGAATTTAAGTCATGCTGAACTTAAACCAAGCAAATCCTTACTTTTATGTTAAGATCCTTTGGTCAACTTTAAAAGGTAAATGTCAAGGTTTCTCCTGCCAGTCATGGCCAACTCTTCCCTGCAAGGTTGGGGCCCTGCTCATCTCTGTTTCATAGCCAAAGAGCACCGTTTATCTAAAGATGCTTCTGTAGTCATGTGGCTGGCATGACTATATGCTAAGGCTCATGGACACTGTTACTTTCCCACCAATTTAGGTGGTACCTACTTATCTACTTGCATTTTTACATGCTTGGTCATCTTTGGATCCCCTTAAATGAATTGTGGCAAGAATTATTAAAGAAAGGAAGAGTGTTTTCTCCATTGTGGGGAAACACTTATGGACATGCCCATCTCAAGGAAAGCTCCTGACCCTCACATAGATTGTCCAAATCTAGGCCTTGTCCAAATCTAGGCCTGATGTTCCTTTTATAATTTTATGGTTTGACTTTAAGTCCATGCACCCCAAAGAATTGATCTTTTCAACATTTTAGGGATGTGCAGCATGTGGGATTCAAAGGATGCTTGGGATAATAATACAGGTAGTTCTTGATTTACAATTATTTGTTTGGTGTTTGAAATTACAACAGCACTGAAGAAAGAGGCTTACAACCAGTCCTCACACTTACAACCTTTGTAAGATTTCCAAAGTCATATGATCAAATTTTGGGTGCTTGACAACTGACATGTATTTATTTCAGCAACCCAGGGTCATGTGATCACCATTCGCAACCTTTCCAGTTGGCTTCCAACAAGCAAAATAAATGCAGGAAGCCAGAATCATTTAACAACCATATGATTCACTTAACAATTGCAGTGATTCACTTAACAGCCATGGCAAAAATGTCATAAAATCAGGGATGACTCATTTAATAACCCCTTGCTTAGCAATGGAAATTCCATTTGAGGACCACCTGTAATAGTAATCACTATTACTCTGTGGCCAAGGTAAATTAGAGTTTATTACAACCATCTGCAGACACACTGAGGAGAAAAACAATCACAAAAGAGAAGTACTAATGCAGTGCAAGAAAGAAGTACCGAAGGGGAAGCAACAAACTCCCTGGCCCACTTGTACACATATGTACAAAAGATGTGCAAAAAAGGAAAAGAGCTTTCATTTGTAAGGCATATAAAAAGGGAGAGATCAGGAAGGGAGCGAGGAGCTTCAGATTCCAGACTTGAGTTTTTCCATTGCTCTAGACCAGGGGTGTCTAACTTGGCAACCCTAAGATGGGTGGACTTCAGCTCCCAGAATTCCCAGCTATGCTGGCTGAAGAATTCTGGGAGCTGACATCCACACTTCTTAAAGATGCAAAGTTGGACATACCTGCTCTAGACTCTGCCCAATGTTAGCTGAAGGGGAATTTGTTGAGTATGGAGTGTGGGCAAGGAACATAAATGTGCCTCGCACTAATAAACTCTCAATTAGTTGAAAAAAATGCTTGAACTATGCAGGAGTGCCCATGTGACACTTTTGCAAATCTTGACACACACATTTTCCTTCAATTAAGCACTGCTGCCTGCAAACCCAGGAAAATGCAGATTTGACTTGAGGAGTTGCAGGCAAATGCTACACACATGCCTCTGACTCCAAAACTAACCCTAATAGGTTTACTGTCTTTCCTACTTTTGCTGATTGCTCCTTGTGGTTTGTTTATTTAGAAATTCTAAACGTTTTCGGTACCTTGATAGACTTCCCGAAGAAGTTATTAGCCCAATTAGACGTAGAAAAGAGCAGTGACAGGATGAGAAATATCAAAACAACGTTTTAAAGTAAGATATGAGTTGAAACTGAAAAATCAGTAAAGTGACAACATTTTAGGGAGAGAAAGAAACTAAGAGGGGGTCAACATTTCTGGTTGTATCAGTTTATAACCAGAATTTATAAACAGTATATAAAGATGAGATTTGGATTCAAATCAAATGTAGAAGTCTGAAGCAAAACAAACTTCTCAGTTGCAGGACAAGAAAATCACTAATTTGCTTGTCCCTAGTTTTAACTAATCATAGTTTGGGTTACATTGTCTGTTGCCAGAGGCAACAGTTTCAGTCTGATGGAGCTCAATGTTCTTAATGGAAAAAAAGCAGAGGAAACTCTTAGGCATTTTGAATAATTAACTCCTCTAATGCTGAACATTTCACTTAAGTTTCTGGCTATTTGTGGATTGTGGGATAATTTATTCTGGAAGATCACAGTTTATCCTGTTTCTTCATTTTTGGTAAATTGTACAAATGCACTTGAGGAGCGAAAATAATGATTGACATTTAAGGCTTCATTAAAGGTAAATGATTTAACCTTGATTATGCACTTGATCCAAATAGTTCTCTCTGTGTTATTAGTAGTATTATTCCCTGTACTACTGTATGTACTACATATAAAATATTGTGGGTGTGCATATCTTCAAGTCAGTGTTGACTCCTGCAGGGTTTTTTTGGCAAGATTTCAGTCTGTCTCCTACCTAGGGCTGAGAGAGAAGGATTGACCCAAGATCACTCATCTGGCTTCATGCCCAAGGCAGGACTAGAACTCACAGTCTCCTGGTTTCTAGCCTGGTTCTCCCTTCCCTTCCCTTCCCTTTCCTATGGCTGCCCATCTCAACCAAATGATGCTGGGCAGCTTACAGTTTTAAAATGATAAAACAGTTAAAAACAATCCAAAACAAACATATTCAGCAGCCAAAATAATTAACCAATGAACAATAAAGTCAAGAAAAGAGCCCCAGGCCCAACAGACAGGCAAGTGTTTAAAGTCTTCCAAAAGGTCTGCCGTGTTGGGGCCATTCTAACAGCCGAAGGGAGAAGATTCAACAGAACAGGGCTACAGCAAGGAAGGCTGATCTTCTGGTCCCCACCAGCAGACAATCTTTGGCTGATGGGATCTGCAGTATGTCCAGTCTGCTGGACTAAATTGGATGGGTAGAGACTCTTGGAAAAAGATGGCCCCTCGGGCAACTCAGTCCCAAGCCATGACAACCAGCATCTTCAATTGCACCCAGAAGACACAACAGTAGCCAGTGCAAGTCACATAGCAGTGGTGCTACATGTGCCATATATCCAACTCCATTTACTACTCCAAGATCTGCATTCTGCACCAGTTGAAAGGTTTTTAATGCTTGTCAAGGGCAGCCCCATGTAGAGCATGTTGCAGTGGCCTTAACTACAATACCTCTCATATATTTATTTTATATATTTCTCATATACAGAATAGTACTGATGTAATTTCCAAGTTATGGTTAATGTATCCATTTATTTCAAATCAGCTGGTGTTATTGCCTACAGTTGCATCTGCAATGAAGGTCAAAACAGGCAAGATGGCAGCCATGACATCATGATCAAAGCCCTGCACTTCTGCACATGCAAGAAAGGGACGGGGCTTTCATTGCAGTGTCATATTTGCCCTCTAGAGATAGAAAACCCTTTTTATACTGTATTTGCAAAGGTTGTTTGCAACACAAGGCCAGATGGGTCTTTTTCCTAATCAATCTAAAACAATTCTAGTTAACTGAAGATGATGTCTCAGCCTTTACAGTACAGGTAGTCTTTGACTTACATTTATTTAGGGACCATTCAAATTTACAACAGCACTGAAAAAAGTAACTTACAACCAGTCTTCACACTTACGGCCATTGTAGAAGCTCCACATTCACATTATCAAAATGCAGGGGAGACTCAACAAGCACTTTGCATAGCAATAGAAATTCTGGTCCAAATTATGATTGTAAGTCAAGGACTAACTATAGTCTGTTTTGGTAACTTCATCTTTTTTTCACTCCCCCTTTAAAATATGCTTTAAAGCCAACCTCCATTTTTAATACAAATATTTAAAAAAAAAAACCCAGGGTGGATTCTGAAATAAGCAATTGATGGACTACATGTCCTTATCTCTCTTTCCGGTAACATTACATATCAAGGAATTCCAAGAAACATGATGGTGTCTGTTTCAGAACAGTCAAGAAAATTCTTCTTTACTTAATAACCTATTTCAAGGGTAGAAAAATTGTAGCTCTCTTAAGGTTGATCTGCAGCTCTTAAGAGCCCCAGCTAGCCTGTTTAATGGTGAGAATTCTGGGAGTTGTAGTTCCAAAGCTGTCTGATCCTTGTCCTACAAAGTCATCCATCTTCCTTAAATGGTGGAAAACCAATACATTACATGTCTATTGCAGTCACTCTTTTCCACACATCCTTTTTTCATGTAGATGAAATCTGCCTACACTTCCTCTTCTCTAGAACTGACCAACGGGTGCTGCAAAAATCCAGACAATGCAAAGAGATATGGAAATGACCACCGTGGTCATCTGGTCATTGTCCAGATCCTTGCAGCTCAGATCTGATAACCTGAACATGACTCTATATTTTCTTTCCTTTTCTACTATTTCACCACTTCTTAGAATCTAAAGGTTTTTGGAAAAATAGGACTAGTTTATGTTGCACATTTAATTTAGTAATGCATTGCAGATAAGGATGATGGTAATTGCTCCATAATACGTAATTGAAAATCTTTGGTTGTTCAGCAGGAAGATGGTAACAGACTTTTCTTTATGCTTCAGTTTAAAAGAAATCAGCTAAGATTCATAAAAGATAAAGATGTTGCTGAGTCCTTTACATCTTGTCCATGATATTTTAGACGGGGGAACATAATGCTCACTTCAAAGAAGGGCTAAGCATTCATATCATTGAATCTTCTTCATCTCTGATTAAAACTTGAACTGGAGAAAATTGTCAATTGAGGTCTCTTTCCTTTTTTTCCTGTTCCCAGCCTCATCTATAGATGAGAGTTAAATAATTCACAAATTTAAAGAAAGTAAGAGAGGCTGAAAAGAACTGTAAAATTAGGTAAAGATTGTAAAGATAAATTTTGATATTACATTTTATGCTAATGACCAAGTAGTTTCTATTTGCAGAAGGGAAAATTGGTTTGCTTTAATCTTGATTCCTTTGGGGAAGGATTAAGAAGTGCAAATCCAGCGAGCATGGTCAGTTTATGTTTCGGGACATTATGTAAATCCAAATAATTGGGTTCCTTGATTCAACCATGATACAGTTGGCCACTGGTAAATATCACTGAAAATCACGGTTTAGATTAATCCCTTGAGAGTGGGTTGCTTCTACTGACCCTGAAGCTGCCATTCAGCCATTCCAAATTTACGCTCAACTTTACCTCCTTTCAGGAGGCACTCGGAAAATCTCTTCCCGACCCATCAGCTAATCATGTTCATTAAATGCATTCTGTCCATGAAAATGGAGCATTATTTTGACATGATATAAACTGGTAATAATAGCGCTTGATATGATTAATACAAAGATGTGTTCCATTTTCTGTTTAAGCAGCATTTGACAAGTATTAATATATTACTGGCATTGAGCAAATACATTGCAATGAATAATTTAGCTCAGCTGCTTCTTACGCATTCAGAATACCAGTGAAACAAGTTTTCCTTAAGTATCTCTTATGCAAAACTATCGGGTGGTTTCAAGGTTTTCTATTCAAATCAACCAGCTTTCCAATTTCAAGAAACCCATGTGCAGAAACGGATTTGAATTCCAATTTACAGAGTATTCAACATGAAACCTTTCCTAAATAAAACGAGGATTTTTCACAGCCATAAGGACAATATGCACCATGTCTTTGCTGAAAACAGAGGGCTTGATTAACTAAAATAAGTTGTTACAAAAGCTACACACTTCTATTCATTTACCTGGGATTTACCTTAAACTGGCTGGGAGTTACTTTAGAATAGAGGCATATCTTTGTGGCTTTTCTGAGTGTATTTATGGAGGGAAGGGAAAGAAATAGGACCTGCCTTGATCCAGAGATATGACTTTCCAAACTCAGTGGCCAGGTAGAAGCCTTCAGCTAATTCCCTGTCTCGTTATACAGATTGAATCATTGGTCTCCCCCTCCTCCCTTCTCACAAATGTTTTCCTTTGTGAAAGAGGATTCTTCTTTATCTCTTTCTTGTGATTAGGTCATAAGAAAGAGATTGGTCCAGAAAGTCAAGAATTTTTCTACAATGTTCCTCTCTTTGGGATGAGGGGAGGGGTGTTACTAATCCAACTTCATTTTCATCAGATTGAATGGCTGAAACAGAAGGAAGAAAAATATGGCAAAGCACTATTATACTTGGAATATCTTAATAACGAGATCTTAAATCAAGAGTCCTATCTACCCTTCTGATTCTATTTCACTCTCCTCAAAAGAACAACCTTAAACTTTTTTAGGAAAAATAAATAAGGTGTTTAAATCATGGTGTTGACTTCAAAAGCTTGTTGAGCAAATCAGAATTAATGGTAAGGATAACGGATTTGATTACCATGTCAGACAACTGCCTTCAGATTTTCCAAGTGTCCTGGGGTTTGTTTTGTTGTATAAAACATTAACAAGTAATAATAATATTTTTAAAGGATTCTAAATGGTTATTTCGATTCACAAGATGACCCTTCTGGAAAAGACATTATTAACTCAATCCAAACATAGCCCTCAGTAGATAGGGGGAATCATATTCACTAGGAATGTTAGGAGTTCTCTAAGAGGAGAACATATCTGGAGAATAGAACAGGCCAAAATATCTAGGTCAAGGCTGTTCCAGGTAAATAATTTAAGGGGAAAAAAGTCAGTTCACAAGACCTTAGAGCCTGAAGGAAAGGCTGAGTAATCAATTGGTTGATAGATTATGGGCCATCAATTCATTTTCAGGTCCTAGCAATCACATAGAATCTTGTCCTGGGCCAAGCACACACAAATACACAAAGGATAGACTTTGTTCTTTGTAGTAAATGAGGCTTGCAAACACATGCACTTGCAGGATAGAGACAAATTGCCCTCAAAGTTCAGCATGTTTGGCTTACAAGAGTTCTAAATCAAAGCAGCATGCAGGAGAGTCACCAGGTAGAATCTAAGAGTCAAAGCTGGTAGCAGAATCATCAGCCAGTTCAGGTTCAAAGTCAGGGTTGCAAGGTTCATGACTCAAGGCACACAGAGTGGAAGTTAACAGGCAGTTGTCATCAATGGGGAGCTTTTGCTTGCTGTTCCATTTTAATAGAAGCAGCCCTGGTGTGGCTCATTTAGCGAGGCAGGACTCCTTCCATGACAGCAGTCACGCAGACATTTCTGCAGCCCACTGAGTTCTTGCATTGGGAGGTGGCAGTAATTCTGCATCTTCATTGCCATTCAGAGAGCAATGGCAGCTGTGTCTGCTGTTTGCTGTTTTGTCCCACTTCCTCTGCCTGCTCAGACAGTAGTCTGTCTGGTAGTGCTGGAGCTGGCTGCTCATCAACAGTCTCCTCCTCTGACTCCTAATCGGAGTCCACTATGACATACAAATGGATTTTCTCCATGATGACTAAACCTAATCTGTTCCTTCGGGTCTCCCAACAGTGCACACATCACCACTGCAACTAAATCCATCTACCTTGCTGGTCATATCTTCTTTATCTCTTCATATTTTAAGCACTAGAGCCCTTTCCAGAGAGTTTGGTCTTCACAACATGTCAAAGGTAGGATACTGTAATTTGAGCCTGGTCATTTGTGCCTCAAATGAGAACTCTAAGTTGGTTTGTTCAGTGACGCATCATTTCTTTTCTTGGCTGTCGACAATATTCTCAGGAGTCTTCTCCAATAACAAGGTTCAAAGGTGTCAATATTTTTCCTGTTCTGCTTTTTCAAAGTCCAACTTTTGCTTCCATAAGGTCACAGGGAATATCACAGTTTCCATGATTTTAATCTTTGTAGGTACAGACACATCCTTCCATCTTATTTTTTCCAAGGCCTTTGTGACCGTTGAAGTGCTAGTCTGCAGTTTATTTCTTATTTGCTAGTTCCCCGATATTGATAGTTCATGGCATGGGACCAGGCTATCTAAGGAGCCACGTCACCCCGATGGGGAGTTCCCGACCCACCAGAAGCAGCAGAGGAGTCCTCCTCCGGTTCCCGTCGGCCAAGGAATTTTGGCTGGTGGAGTCTAGGAGAAGAGCCTTCTCTACTGTGGCTCCTGCCCCATGGACCATCTTGCCCCCTGAGTTGAGGGCTGCCCCCTCCCTGATGGCCTTCCAGAAGGGCCTTAAGACCTGGCGCTGTGAGATGGCCTGGGGCTCCAGGGGGGGCTCATCATCATCATGGAGGTGGCTGATGGATTCCTGCCATCCTCACCCCCTTTTTATATATGAAATCCTTTTAGCCCACCTCGCTAGTCTGCCGGGTTTTTTATTTTATTTTAATGAGTTTGTTTTAATGGGTTTATTTTATTTTAGTGTTTTTAATTGTATTGTTTTGTTGTTGTTTGCGCCAAGAGTCTTCAGATTTTGGCGGCATACAAATTTAATAAATAACAATAAAATCAACAACAACATCACTGCTGTTTGTTTTCATGGGCTGAACCCAGAGATTGATTTCATACATCAGATAAAGTTTTGATTTGGTTGGATTTGCTTTGGCTAAACATGGGTTCAGTCTTAAAATATCCACAGACACAAGAGGACTTGCTCTGTGGTGCCTTGAGGAATGCTTTTCATGTCAGCCTTTATACTTCTTTTTTCAGTAATAAGACTTATCAATTGTCGATAAGGAAGAGAAAAAAATCTGGAGAGTGGGCATGGCAGTACTTGGAGACAGCAGACCAGAAGGGAAAGAAGTGGAGAAGATCACAGAATAAAAAGACCTGCAAATGGAAACTCTGGAAAAAGAAAGCAAAGGGGGCACCAGTAGTAACAGGGGCCTTGGGTGCAATCCCAAAACACCTGGAGCACCACTTGGACACCTTCGGCACTGACAACGTCACCACCAGTCAATTGCAGAAGCCAGCATTAATCAGAACAGCTTATGTCCTGCGACGATGCGCTCAACACCATCACAGAACAGCATCTGCCTGTCCCAGGTCCTTGGGAAGGACTCGATGGGTGGACAAAAATGCCACATCCAGTCTAATCATCTGGCTGGCTGTGCAACGAACCATTAACGACTTCACCACAGAAGCCAACATTCCTTACTCCAGAGGTAAATGTGCTGCAACGCCCCGCTACAAAAATCCATGTTACTGATCGCCACAACCAACCAACCATTTTTGTAGCCCAAGCTACAAAATTCTTTGGCTTGATCCTTTGGCTTAGCACCCACCCGAAGCTGGTGCGCAACCATTTTTAGCATACTGCTTTTGACTTTATCAAATCTGAAGTCTGCACGTGTTATGCATTTATGCGGGCATTGCGTGTCTCGTGTTCCGAGAGGCTGTGTGTGTTTCTCTGTGTTTTAAAGTTAGAAGAATAAAGGTTGATTGACAGTTCAGAGCCATCAGTGCAGTTCTTCTCCTATTTCTGAAAATGCGATGATCTGTGATTCATCAATCGGTGCTTTTTTGCAATTGCGAACCTTCTGGGTCCCATTCTGCTTGCAGAGGGATAGCAGTGCCCTCAGTGGGCAGAAATCATCAACTACACCTAGATAGACCTAAAGGCCCAGAAAGGAAGCCTTTCATTCCTAGTAGGAGTGTTGAGAAGTTAAGCATACTCTGTCTTTGGTCACTGCTAAGTTCCTCCCCCCAGCAGACAAAAACTCACTTGGATGCCATAACAGGTAATGGAGTTTTCTTGTGATGTCAAGAAGAACACATTGGACCTCTCCTTTCTACAGCAGTTTGTGAGAAATGGTGGTCATGTGGCATTTGTGTTCAGGGTTGAACTATGGAGTCCTTGGTGCTCTCTGGACTTGGTTGTTTCCTTGCAGATGTTTCATCACCAAACTTGGTTACATCATCATTAGCAGTCTGATGATGTTACCTAGCTGGGTAATGAAATGTCTGCAAGAAGACAACCAAGCTCAGAGAGCACCAAGGACTCCACAAATTCAATGTCCTGAGGTGGTGCAGGAAGGGCATCATTCTTTTACAATCAGGCCATGCGGGGGACCCTAGTGCTCCCTAGGGCCATTTTTGCAAGAGTAAATAGTGATTTTCAGTGGGGAACTCCTATTTTTCTAATAGCACAGGTGTGTTCAATGGGGAAAAACACAGAATCTGAGAAATGGCAACAAAGATGGAAGATGGGGGGGGAACGTCCTCCTTTCTGGTGGCAGGAACCCCACAGCTCTCCAAAATCTCCCTCCCCACCTCCTGCCCAGATGAAGATGTTTTTAGATGTTCAAGAGCACTTTATTTTTGGAGCATTTGGAACAGAACACTTTGAACCCTGTGGATGATGACACTTGTAACGATCCTATTATTTGCAGGAAGCCATTGAGCTTGCTGAAAAGAGAGCAGCAGGTAGGTGGGGCACCATGGGTATCTCTTTTTGTGTGTCTATTTTCTAAATGTTGAGCAGATGGAAATTTCATGATTACTAGACTTATATCACACTTTCATTCATACCGCTCAATGTGCATAATGCTCTTGCCTCCTATTCATCTCACAATCACCCTGCGAGATGGGTTGGGTTGAGAGAGAGTAACTGGGCCAAAATCTTCCAACAGGTTTTGTACCAAAGTGAGGATTAGAACTCACAGTCTCCCATGTTCTAGACCAGTAACTTTACCCACTACACCATCTGGATCTCAGACAGGAAGTAAATATTCTTGCATGTCCTTTTCAGATGTTCCAGAAATGGATGATAGTTTTTGCCAAAAATAGTTTTAGAGGAAATACACATGTAAACACACACATATACACACAAATGTAAACTCATGGTTGAGTTGCAGGAAAATAAGTAAGTTTATCAGCAAATAAATTGATGCCAGCATTACAGCTAGTCTTTGACTTACAATTATAATTAGGACTGGAACTTCCATTGCTAAGCAAAGACAATTCTTAAGTGAGTCGCACCCAATTTTATGATCTTTTTTGCCATGATTGTTAAATGAATATTGTGGTTGTCAAGTGAATCATGTTGTTGTTAAGTGAATCCAGCTTCCCCATTTCCAATTTGCTGAGAAGGTCACAAATGGTCATCATGTGACCCCAGGATGCTGCAACTATCCTAAATACATGCTGGTTGCCAAACATTCAAATTTTGATCAAGTGACTGTGGGGACTTGTGGCAGTTGTGTGAGGACCAGGTGTAAGTCATTTTTTCCAGCACTGTCATACCTTTGAATAATCATTAACACGGATGGTCATAAGTTGTGGACTACCTGTACAATATCAGACATGTTGTTTCAAATATCAGACATGTTGTTTCAATCATAAAGAAAATAAGTACCCCATTTACTTATTTACTTACTGTATTTATGAAAATTATACTCCTGTATTATCAGATGAAACAAATGCAGCTTAATTTGAGGAAGGGTGGGCACTAAACAAATACTGTAAACATGGACTTCTCTGCCATCATAAATCCAACCAAATGACCAACAACTTTATCCCTCCCTCCCTCACTCCCTTCCTTCCGCTTGCTTATCTTTGCTGCTGCCCAAAATCTTTCATAATTATTTCTTGATTCCTGTTAAGCTCAGCCTTACTGTTTTCTTTTGTCTTTTGTTTCCAAATGTCTATGCATAATCTCATTAATCCAGGTCATTCTTGTAGCAAAATTGCAAAAAAAAAATCTTGCACACCAAATTTTAAAAAGGCAACTGGATTTTTACTTTTAGACATTACAGAGAAACTTTTCAACTCCAATCTAGGAGTCTTCTTCAGTCTCATATAAAAGAAAAAAGATATGAATAGATGAACACATTTCTCAAACGGAGGGCAGGAAACTGTGAAACCCAATACCCTGGCTCTTATAAGCTGAAAAAAAGGGCATTGTCAGTCAAGAGAGAGGTCAAGGTTTCAGTTTAATCACCTCTGCTCTAGCCAAAGATCCATTTTGCCAAAGTGGGGTTGTAATCAGGAGGCAATTGAAATCTGGTCCCTCCTCTCTTGTTACCAAGAAAACACCATTCTTATTAGTTGGACTGTTAATAAAAGAATTTTATTAAAATTCCCCCAAAACAGTTTATAAAATAACCATCCCGTCTTCCTTATTCTTTGCAGTTTTTAGGACTGCGTGGATGGTGAAGGAGGACAATAACTGGAAAATGAATTCTGCCTGTTGAAAGGGAGATCCTTTGTAGGTTTTAGGGGGAAATGACAGAATACATGCACATTCCCAGTCATTTGTTTTCTAAAAAGCAAAGCAGTGCTCATGATGAAGAGGCTGCAATGAGAAAAGAAGGATTAGATTCCAAAGATGGTTTAACTTTTGCTTCTTATTTTTCAGATGCCAAGTTTGAAAAAACGCTGCTCTGAAAGAATTATCTCACTCCGTGGAGGAAACTGTGCAACTTTATATTATGTTTAATGTTAAATTTACTCTGAAAAAAACCAAAAGGACTCATCTGCTGGAGATGCAGCTGAGCTGACTGGCATCACAGACCGCATCCAAGAGATGCCCATGTAAGCCATAAGCCAACCCACTCACCATGTTCCCACAAAATTCCAGCCTTCTATCTATGCCTCTTTCCCATCCATAGTATGAAAAAAGCAGGCTGGCTGATATGAGCATGAATAAGTTGCTT
>JANHZU010004043.1:34394-64819 GCA_032468055.1 Acrochordus granulatus | reverse complement strand
GATTATCTGACTTTCCATTGTTTCCTATGGGAAACTGCGTTTCTCTTTACGAGCATTTCACGCTAAGAGCGTTCTTCCGGAACGGATTAATCTCGTCTTGTGAGGCACCACTGTATTTTCTAACAATAGATTCAAGAGCTGAAGTGAGAAAAAAACTAATTCAAATCACCACTACCAGTTTTTAAACCTATGAGATTAAATTTTAATCACAATAAAAGGAGCAGTGCAATGCAGTTTATTTCTTTCTTTTTAATGATCCTTGATGTACAGTAGTATGTTCTGATTTTCTTGAAAAGACTGTTAAAGTTACTGGGAAATTAAACTGGTAACTTAAGTAACTGTGTTCTCTAAGAAGCACAAGAACAAGAATTACACTATGTTTTCTCCTGGCAAATTAACTAGATTCTCAATTTTTCTTATTTAGTTTTTCTTTCAAATTAAATAATTTCTTTGCAGTTAGAATATAGCATTCTGTTCATTAAAAATTACATATACTTTCTACTTTTATTTGTAGGTGAGCTGTCTTACGTTTAAAACCCAAGTAACTTTGACAATACTTTTTCCTGCTAGTAAAGGCTTACTCTTATTTCATTCATCACACTGAATGAAAGTCTATAAGATCTTGCCCATTTTTAAAGACAATCTTCTTTCAGTCCTATGGCATTTAAATGCATCTCACTTGGTTGTACTGCACTGTGTATTCAGCCATGTACTTAGTGCTTTCAAGTACTTAGGTTCTTCCTAATGATTGATCCTTTTGTTTCTAGGCAAAATATATGATTATGAATTCTAACAGCAGCAGTAATGTATACAATGCCCAATTTGTGCACCAATTATGTAATAAAGGTAAAGGTTTCCTCTGCCAGTCATGGGAGGTGGTGCTCATCTCAGTTTCCTAGCCGAAAAGCCAGTGTTGCCCAAAGACATTTGTGTGTTCATATAGCTGGTATGATTATACATCAAGGTGCACAGATGCTGTTACCTTCCCATTGAAGGTGATACCTATTTATCTAATTGGATTTTTACATGCTTTTGAACTGCTAGGTGGGCAGGAGCTAGGGAAACAACGGGAGCTCACCCCATTAGGCAGCAGCTTTTGAGTCTCAAACTTGAGCTGCCAGCCTTCCCACTGACAAGCCCAGCATCTTAACCACTCACGCCACTGCATGCCCAATTATTCAATAGCACAATTAAAATACTGTAGGTAATAATAGGAATTGTTTCCTTTAGAATCTTGATTTAAAAAAGATGGGACAAATATTTTATATTTATTAAAATAATGTTAAATATATGTGCATGCTTCAGGGTACTTCAACAGTGTATGCTTGTGCACTATTTTGTACAATGGTACCCAAACTGTTCCAAACTGTTTGTGTTTGTAAAATGAAAAGACTAAATGTGTTGGAAAAATAGTTAAGCAACGATTTCGGTCATTCTCAAATTCCATTCAGGTTTCCTTTTCTCTTTCAGGCAGAACAATGACTAGCAACTCACCACAAATAGAAATCTGTCCGTACTGCAAAAAGCAGTTTAAACGTCTCAAATCTCATCTGCCTCACTGTAAGATGAAAGTTAGTGAAGATTCAAGAGAAGCTTTGCCTCTCCTCAGAAAAATCAGTGATTCTATGACTCCTGAATGGTTAAATACTGAAAAAAATAAACAGCAGATCAAAAGTTTAGAAACAATCCTCAGAGAAGAAAACAAAAAGAATAAGAATGACTTGATCACAAAAAAAGAAAGAAGAAGAAATACTGGAGTAACTGGAACAATTGTAAGCAGCAGTCTGCCTGCAGATAAAGTTACAGGAAAACAAATTAATAGTGCTACTGAAAAGTCTCCCCAAACAAGGGAGAATAAACAAAGAACTTCAGAAGAACTTTCAGCACAGGTAGATAAGAAGCTGTTTCCAAAAACAAACCTTTCAGATAAGTTATCCACAGTCCAAAAAACTAGTACAGCCTCTTTAGCTAAAGAAGAAGCTATATACAGTCTTAGTTTAGAATCACTGATGCAAAATGGAAAAGCCATGTCCAAATCACATCAAAAACCCTGTGCAAAACAAAAACAAATCATAGGGTCTCCTGTAGAGCAGACTGTATCCCTTTCAAATAATTTAACTGAGGGTCTTCAACCAAGTCATCAAGAACCTGGACGCAGAATAGAACAAATCACTGCAACTCATCATCATGTGACACCATTAGAAAACAGATGTGAATCTTCTGTTCATAATAGCCCATTAAATGAAGCCATCCTTGATAACAGTAAGACAGGACAATGGCCTCTGAAATCATCATCAGGAGAAGCAGAGATTGCCTTGGCCAGCAGACAAATTATTACAGGCAGCGTGGACAAGAAGAACATTTTAGAACTTGAACTTGCAGGAAATGTCAGGAATGGAAACATAGAAAATGACAAATCTACAATTAAACCATGCACATCACAGGACCATGTTATAGACAACTGTAGAAAGGTTACCGGAAGTCCAGTTCACTTGTTTAAAAGTAAGTTAGATGCAAAGTCTTTATTTCTCAAAGCAGAGGATTATCCTAAGGAACATCTTATTTATCCAGATCCTAAGCCAAATGTGTGTCCCACATTCACAGAAGCTCTTAGAGAAATGAGAGATGATAAAACCTTTAATAACTATTTATCTCGTTTGGAGAAAAATACAGATTTATGCTCAAGGACCATTGTGACAAAAGAAGGTAAAAATTCAGTGATGGGTTTAAAAAAACCCTCAATCCAAGAGTTAGAAATGACTACATCCCATTGGTGTCCATCTCCAGAGCAAGGTGTAAAATTATCTTCATTAGGACTGGAATGGTTCTCAGAACTGTACCCCAATTACCACAGGCTGGGCTTATTTTTAGAGAGAGAACCACAGTGGTATACAAAAATATCAGAAGCTCACATTCTACCTTGTTACGATCACAGAGGTAAAAATTCTAAATTGCACAGAATTCAAAAAGTGAATATAGTTGCCCAATAGATTGGTTAAGGTGGAAATTAAAGTATGGTTTATGCTGTAGGAGAAACAAATGTTTATGCGTATAGTATAAATTACTGTTTGATAGAATCAATATGTTCTCTGAATCATAGTATTTTATTTCAATCAGATTCAGTGTCTTATTCTAAGACTTGTATATAATAATCTTTAGATCCATTAAAATATAACTGCCTGTGCCACTTAAAACATTCCTTGCACAATCCTTGTTATCAACCCTTCTATATGATAATCCTGGGGAGCCATTACCTTGGTTTTTTGTCACCTTTAATACCGTTTTAGCTCAACATGAGTCTAAATAAGGAAAAGGTTCATTTTGAATTTGTTGTGCAAAGACAAGGATCTTCTTTGAAATTGCATGATTTTTCTAAGGTGTCTAAAAGCAGTATATACTACAAATATATATTGATTTTTACAAACTGAAGTAGCCATGACTACCTGGAATCTGCATAATCCCTTGTAATTGAGAATTACTAAAAAGGCTAAAAATGTTGGATGTTCTAAGCTTCTTCCTTGAGAAATGACATGTGTAATATAAGGTCTATTCTCATTGTTTTCTTATATATTTATTTATTATGCATATTTCTATGTCGCCAATTTCCGAAGACTCTTGGCGGCTTACATAGGTTAGCTATCTATACATTTTATGTGTAAACTAATCCCACCCACCCCTGCTGGCCGGTGTGATGTTGCTTCCGGGCATCTCCGCATTTCTGCTCCGCCCCTGGCAGGAGGGTGGGCCGCCTTCGCCTCGCTGCTCAACTTCCGTGCCGCTGCTCGCCCTCTTCGCCGCTTGCCTTGACCGACCCGCCGAAACCGGCCAGCTCCCACCAAAGTGGTACCCGATTTGTCTACTCACCAGTTGTTACGTGCTTTCGAGCTGCTGGGTGGACAGAAGCTGAGGCAAGTGATGGGAGCTCACCCCGTCATGTGGAGCTGCAGACTGAACCTGCCAGAATGCTGGCCATTCTGGTCGGCATAAATGGCGGCACTAGTCCGCTGCGCCACTGCACCTCTTATTAAAATATTATATTTAAATAATTAAAAATACTGGAATTCCATTAAGTACTGTAAGTGGAAATAGACATGATGATATCCAATTTTTGACCTGCTGCAGAAGCAGAAAACCCCAGTTCCATATTTTCCATGTATTGGCAGCATAATTGTACATCTCCTACCATTCACCGGGAGCAGCTGTTTGAACAGGATGGGGTGAGATCCTGCATGGCATTACATATTTTAGGAAATGAATCTATTCTCTTGCCCCCCCATCCCACTCCTGTACCAATAATTTTTTTAATGTGAAAAAGGAATGTAATTCTGTTAATGGAAAATACCCAAGTTATAACTCAACTCTAAATATATATCCACAAATAAAACGATGCAGTTTGATTTAAAAGTAGCCCAACAATTGTCCTTTGGTTCACAGCCATAATATGAATTATTTCTAAATTTCTAAGCAAGAAATGCAACTTTGAGTTTCCTGGAAATGTATATAAGGTTCATCATAAATCATAAGCCACAATTCCCAGTTTTTGGAAAGTACAATGGCAACCAATCTTGATCTGAACTATAATGAAGTATAATAGTTATAAGAAAGTATACATACTGGTTATCCACTCTTTCAAGCTTAGTGAGTCATGCAAGTATAGAACTGTTAAATCTGGGTTTATGACTGAGTGGAATGTGAGAATTAAGCTAACCCTAGCTTAGAGAAATCATAGTTAAACAAGCCATAGCTTAGTTTGACAATAATCCAGTGACAGATCTAGCAAGCTCAACATCTAAAGGATAGAAAATTAGACATAGACCTGGTCTGCATTCACAGTTGATATAATTGTTGCTTTGGAATTGCCGTAACACGCATAAGATGCACAAAGTATTATCTTCCATCTGGCACTTCCCAGATGGGTTGGATCTCGTGTTCCAATAGATCTGGACAACACTGGTTGGCAAAAGCTGCTATGATCTATGAGCTTTATGAGATCACCCAGATCTGCAGGCCAATGTTCTCTATCTCTTATTTATGGACACTTGGCAACTCTCAAATTATGTTGCTGCCCTGCCAATAATAGGCAAAATAAGTAAAAGTATGAAACAGCTGTGTGAACTGCATGATGAACCCCCAAATATGTTATCTAAAACACATCAAGACTGGCTAGGAAATTCTGGGAGTTGAAGTCTACCCATCTGAACATCGCTGAGTTTGAGAAACACCAGCCTGGCATCTCCCAGCATATCAAGGTTACAAAACGAAGAATAGCATGAAGCTTCTCATGGACATCCAAGCCAAAATCATTTCTGACATGAACCCTTTCTTCTCAAATCAAACACTTTTAGTTCTATTTCTTTCTTTCCTGCTTAGAAATGAGAATTATCTATATCAAGGCCATTTCCCCTGTGGTGACTCTCAGATTCCAATAGAGTCAGATGTCAAATTTAACTTGCATGTACTTAGACAGAACAAAGCAAGGAATGTGATTCTGCCACAACTCTGAAAACAGGCAGGGGGGAAATTGGGTATTTTTTAACTCAATGTACATGATTTGGTCAAAAACTCAGGTTTCAGCACTCCAGCGAAGATAGCAGATGCAATCACAGATTACCTTAATTTTCATTTCAGTGCTATTCAATTTATTGATGATTAAGCGAGCATTCATGCTTGCAAGACAGGCAGCTTTGAAATCTTAAAAACAGCACTTTTGAGTTAAATGTAAGTGAATTAGATTGTCATTTCTTTCCCAATGCAAATGAACTCCTGTCCTCATTCTTTAAAGCAACTAGCTAAGTTTATCTATTCTCTTTAATAATGCAATTTAATTTACCAAAGGTTCCTATTAAAATTTTATCTGACTGCAGCAGTTGGAGTCACCTAGACATATTGTTACAGTTAAAATTAGCTTTAGTGAACATTGCAAATGTCCTGCTGTGAAGCTGGGTCTAGTCTCATACAGAAAAAGCTCTCTGGGCCATCAACTGATATTACATTTAAAACAAAGATGTCTAGGCTCACTGAAATAAAGTGTGATTATTAAAAAGGCATCATAACTAGAGTTGTGTGGCTATCTGAATTAATTGCACTGCAAGTGAAAAGCAGGCTACAGAAAGAATTCTCTTCCAATTGCATCAGGATCTCCATGCATTTAAGACTGCAGAACATGTACTGCAAATCATTGGAAACTGATTACATGGGAATGCAGGCAGACTCATTGTCAAGCCTCCATTTCTCAACTTGTTGTCGTTCTCCATTGTGACCAGAGAGACAGAGGGAGTTATGGAGACGGAAACAGCTTCTTAAAGGATGAAGGGTCAGTACGATAACAAATTCTAGACCAGGGTTTCTGAATCTCAGCAGCTTTAATATGCGTGGACTTCAGTTCCCAGGATCCCCAGTCCATACACATTAAAGTTGCTGAAATTCAGAAACACAGCCAACTATGTTCTAAGATTCACCCCTTTATAAGATTCCCATATAAATGAGATAAGTTGTAAAAATGCATTCTTGTGCAGAAGAGCAAAATACTACCGAAACGAATTAGAACAGGACTTGCCAACTTTAAAGGAGCTCCATTTTCTTCAGATAAATTATTTTCGGAGTCCAATCACTGGCTGTTTGTGTAATGAAAGCAAACGGTGGTGGGAGTAAGAGGTGATCTCCTCCAATGGCTGAAATGATCACTTGCAAAGGGCTTTTGAGGTTAGGCCAATCATACTATGTCAAAAAGCCATAGAAAATTAAGCGAAGAGCCAAACACTGGTCTAAAACTACAAATTGCCAACCCAGAATTAGGAATACAGTGAAAACCAACCCACATACCCTTCCCAAATGCAGTTAAATACAGATTACGATAACATTAACATAGGATTTTCAGCATTTACTCTTTTCCTCAATATATCTACATCTACATAGAAGCAATATATCCATATATTTGCTGTACAGTAAACAGCCTTTGCACTCTTTACAGACTAAAAACATCTAAAAGAATGGCTAAGTTTCCTACGGAGTTTAATTTTTGACCGAATGTCATATTATTATAACATAATCATGTTTACTTATTAGTTATTACTTATTATTAGTCTTAGTTACAGAGGGAGAAAATTGTGTCATAAACTATGAATGTTGATATATATATATATATATATATATACACACACACAAACACACACAGTATTTAAAAAATGTAGAGGATGAAAAGATCTGAGATCAATCAATAGAAGGATCTCATCCAAAGGACCAGTCACTTCCAAATTTGAAGATCAGTTATGGGTTTTCCATAACTTACAGCCAACACTTGTTTTCACAGTTAGGGAAAGGCTTACTTCCAGCCAAGTCAAAACAGAAAATCCTACCTCTATGTTGTTTGTCATCAGCATTGTCAAAGTCTGCAAATGATAAGAAAGAAAAAGATCACATTAGCATCGATCCAACACATGAGTAATTCCATTAATCGCTTCTTAAAATAAGAAACATTGATTGCTGGTTACGGCTAGCAGATAATCCACAGGCAATAGGGAAGCCAGGGCATAAACCGTGGATTTCTATTCCTGATTAAAATACGAAAACGTCTACCTTCAGCGTAACCAGTGTTTTGGAAATCTTCGTTTCTGGAAAAGTCAAAGTAAATTTGCTGAAATAAAATGTGTAAAAACTCCAAATAAATATCTTTATTAATGCATTTCTTTACACAGCATCTTTCAGCCCTTAGATCTGTCCTGTCTCAATATAAGGCTTCAAATGTAGCCACAGTATGGTAACTGGATCAGCTCCAAGCGTTTTGCTATCTAAGAGGAGACACTGTCCACTTCAGTATCCTTCCATCTCCCCGCAACTTGATACCGCAACCCCAACAGTGAGAGAATTCCAGTACAACTGAGATAAGCAACTTCAAAATAGCCCTCAACTTATAGCCATTTATTTAATGGCCGTTCAAACTTACATTGGCCCTGAAAAAGTGACTTATGATTTGGTCCTTGCACTTATGATTGTCACAGCGTCACCTCCATTGTGGGATCAAAATATGGATGCAGCATGTGTTTATGATGTTGCAGCATTTCAGGTTCACATGATTGCCACTTACATCCTTCCAAGCAAAGTCAGTGGGTGAAGCCAGATCTGCTTAACAGCGGTGACAAAAAAAGTCATAAAATCAGGTGGTGACTGGCTTCATGACTACAATATTTGGCAATGAAAGTGCCAGTTCCAATTCTGGTCATTACTTGAGGACTACCTGAAATGCAGCAGCTAGGAGGGGTATATAGCTCTGAATTCCAACACATCATTTCTCAGCATCTACACTCAATTCATGCTCCCTAATGATAGAACTGGTTCCGACTGACACCTTAGCTTATCTGCTATTCTTCACCATCGCTTTGACGAGAAAATGAGATTGCAGTTGACTGCTCATCACATGCAGGTGAACTGATACTGCAGTTTAGTTGGGTCAAAAGATGCAAGTACTCAGTCTTTGTTGGAAAGTTTTGTTTTATGCACTTCGTAGAACATGGGCAGCCTGAACAGGCTCCTTACCCTATGATGAACTTTCCAGATTCACCCTGAACTTCCCCATTTGTTATTCAGGTCAGACAACATTCTTACTTTCAGATCATGATAGTGAAGGTCATGCAACAGACAAAATGACCATTATGCTAGAATGTGATTTGGTTGGTTGGGTTTTGACTTAGCATAGTCTGCAGACATATCCAGTTGAACAAACCATGGCTGAGCTCAAAGCATAAACCAAGTCAAGAGGGACAAAAAACAAACTTAACCTCGAGGGCCCTGAAAGTCATAAATATAAGGAGCTCACACTGCAGATATGACAGCGCGTTTGAGATTTTTTTTATGCAGTTGTGCAAATTTATACTTTGATAAACCTTTTCATGAAGCAAGTGGTAGCTGTAGCAGGAGGGGTTTTACACAACTTCATGCTGTGCACCAGTTACACCTGTTCCTCATCTAGGAGGTTCTGACTCGTACCTTGATCACCTCCTGAATGGACTACTGTAGTGAACTCTTCATGGGGCTGATCTTGAAGAGCAGCCAGAAGCTACAGCTGGTGCAGAAGGCAGAATGCCCCTTGTTCAGCACGCATGGCACCTCTGCTCCGTGAGCTGCACTGGCTACCAGAACATTTTCAAATTCAGCTGAAAGTGCAGGTGATGATCTACAAAGCCCTGCATGGCACGGGGCTTGGCTGCTGGAGGGACCCCTTCTCTCCAGTTACATCTACCCGTTCTATCGGGTCTGACAGGTTGCGCACGCCCTGGGTCCTGTTTGCTAGGGAACGCTGCCTGGCAGAGCCCAAGAAGAGGGCCTTCTCTGTTGCAACCCCACTTTTTCAACCTCATCTCCCTGGAGATCAGAGTGGCCCTGGACCTGCTGGTCTTTTATAAGCTCTCGAAGACGTGTCTTTGCTACTGGTCTTGAGATCCAGACATGTGGCAGAACCTATAACGCAGTTATGCTGATTATTGTCCACTTTTTATATTTTGTCTGCAAATTGCGTTACAGGTCGTGATCATTTGATTCGCGACCATTTGAAGTTACAGTGACACCGAAAAAAGTGGTTTGTGACGGATTCTCACATTTTTAACCATCGCAGCATTCCCACAGGCATGTGATCAGAATGAAGATGCTTGGCAACTGGCATGTATTTATGACAGTTGTAGCATCCCAGGGTGATATGATAGCTTTTGAGACTTTCTCAGCCAGCTCTTGGCAAGTAAGGTCAATGGGGGAAACTATATTTGCTTAAGGACTGCATGATTCACTTAACAGTTGGATTGTAAGCCACCCGAGTCATTTTGTGACTTGGGCAGCGAATACAGTTAATAAATAAATCAATAACATAAACAACTGTAGTAATTTGTTTAACAGCCATGGCAGAAAAAGTTGTAAAATCAGGTGCAACTCATTTAAAAAGTGCCTTGCTTATGAATGAAAATTCTGATTCCAACTGCGGTTGTAAGTCAAGGACTACTTGTACATGTTTTTTAACTATGCTTTTATGTTTGTTATATACCTTTCTCATTGCTGCAAGCTGTCCAGTGTCTATGCTTGAGTTGGGCAGCTACATAAATCAAAATAATAATAAAAAACAATGAATATTGGATCAGCACAGCATGAATTAGTTTTCTTAGTTTTCAGTAAATATGCATAAAATTTCACGGTACCTATTTTTCTTTTTACTAACAATTTATATTGGAAGTGTTATTCCATTAGCAATCTTTTCCCAGCCTTCCAATGGTTTAGAGAAGAAGAGGAATTATCATAGGAGAAGAAGAGATAGGAGCTTGTTTTTTTCTTATTTTTCTCATTATCAGTGCAGGTAGCATGACTCTGAGAGCTAGTTTATTCAGCTGACACAGTTGACTGATGTTCTACCAAATTGGCTGACTGGAATATGGATTTTGGTATATATGAGCGTTTTTCTGAACTTATATTAGAGGTACAAGCCAGGGTAAAATAAAATTAAAAGTCACAAGGAAATAAACTTCTCATCCTTCTAGCCCCCCCCCCTTTAACAAGTAGGCATCCTTACTGAAAACTAAGAAAACTAATTCATGACTTCCTTTCAAAATTAGAGACTGAACTCACAAATTGAACCAATTCCTGGTTTTCATATGCAGTGTTAACTCTAGTGAATGAATTTAGAATTCACATTAAACTCATAAATTGTGAATTTTCAAATAAGAGTGAACAGGTTCACATCACACATTAAGTCAAAATCAAACTCATCCTATGATGGCTCACTGCAATGACAAATTTCAGAGTATTTAAAGAAAAAAAATGTAGATGCCTTATTCAAGTACATGTAAACTAGCCATTGATTACTTTCAATGGGTATTACTAAAGAATGTAAAGCCTACAGGAATTATACAGCTGTACAATTCCCCATTTGTTTTCTATTATTGCTTAAGAGATGACTATAAAATAAATTTGATGTCTTGCATGGAAGTATTTCTTTTCATACTGTTGAACCAAAAAATGTTGCCTGAATTCTAATATTTCGAAGAAATACTGGTTAGGAAAATATTGATATGATACACTTTTTCTCTCTTAAAGAGTACAAAGAGGAATCTCTTTTCTAGGGAATTCTCAGAGCTACAAGAACCATGATGGAAACAGAAGACCATTCAGTGGGTAGGGGATCAATGGAATAGGTAACGCGAATTTTAGAAAGTTGGCCCTTCAGATTCTGGATAAGGCTTCAAGTATCAAAAAGCCAAGGACTGATCTGAAACATCAGTTCATTTAGCTAAATCACTTAATCCATAATTCCTGTTGATGTGTTGAATAATGAGGGACTGAATCAACTCATCAATCACCCAATCATTGAGAGGTAACTGTTTAAAGTAAAAACAACAGCTGTGGGCTTTGGAGTGATTTTGTTGCTTCCACATCAGTGTTGCTCAACCTTGGCAGCTTTAGGATGTGTGGACTTTAACTCCCAGGATTCCCCAGCCAACATGCTGGCTATGGAGTTCTGGGAGTTGAAGTCACACATCTTAGGAGCCAAGGATGAGAAATGCTGCTCTATGCTGTATCAATATATTCACATTAGTGTATTGAGAAGGGAATTGCCATCTTGCACACATTTCTTTTTGAATATAGATGAGATTCTAAGGGAATGCTTTAGAGCAGTCTTTTCCATTCTGGATACAGGGATTCCCATTTCTAGAATGCCCCAACCAGCATGGCTATTGCCAAGAATTCTGAGAGTTGAATTCCTTGCATCTAGAAGTTGTCCAAGTTGGAAACACTGATCAAGAATTAATCAAAAAGGCTCAGGCACTTGCTGAGTTCACACACAGTCCTGAACCATCGCATGATTTGTTTTGTTTCAGCTTCACTTGTTATATGAAATCAGACAACTATTATCATTTATTAAATGTATATGCCACCCCGTCACCAGTAACAACTCTGGGCAGCTATATACAGCTTTGTCAACAAACTATGGTTCTATAACACATTTGATGGCCACCTTTGCATGACACATATAATGGGTCAAGGGAGATTAGTGTTTTGCACAGTTGCCATAAACCTATCAAATAATCCCCCAAACTAAGGATTAAATTAACTTTACCTGGTCAGTCATATTACTGTATATGGAAGAGAATATTTGAATTGTGGAGTCCTTTCATAGAGCACCATGGATCCTACAGTCATATACTTTGCAATCAGATTAAGAGGATGAAAACAGCAAGACTCAGGAGCACAGCCTGAGTCTTATATGTCTATAGCTTCCCTATCATTAAATGCAGATCTTTGATGGTGCCTCTCAACCTGCCTCTGGACTATATTATATTATTTAGTGTAACAACATGAAAAATATTAAATTTTCCAATTAAATTATATTGAAATTAACAAGTGAAATCTAATTTTGTCCTGGCTACACCCATATTTTGGCATCCAGAGAGATATTATAATTAAAATGAGAAGATACAAATAGAAATATTTTCTGCTAGCTTACTAAATTAGCATCAAAATTATTATGCTCAAAATTATTTGTGTAACAAAGCATAATCATGTATCAATATTTTAATGTTTCTGAATTTTATAAAAATACTGTCTGGAACAAAAATATATACCAAAATGTATATTATAGAAACTAAAAATTATACATTTCAGGGAAAATGTGTCTAAAAATATACATTGGGGAATATACTGTACAGGAATAAACCATGATACAAAAGCTGTTTGCAAAAATGTCATTCTTAAAGATCAATACACACAATAATATGTACATGTTTTATGTCATTTTTTTTCTTTAATGCAAACTGACAGGAGAAACAGCAAATTTGATAGAAAACCATAACTGACAGGTTTAGCCATTCCAAATCATGCCCTACACAACAAATGGCTCTGAGCACCATTTTTGGCAGAAAAGGCAAAAAAGGCATTCATCAAAATAAATCAGCTGAAAGACAGACGGTGTGTTGATAAGCTTCTTTTGAAAAGTGGGGTAAACTGAGTCATGTAGTTTGAAAGAATTTGGCCACATTCCCTTCTTAACAAGTCAGTCAACACATGAACATGCTCGGGGACTGTACATTTTATGCTGAGGGCGGTCCAAGCAGACCGTCCTCAGCACAATTGAGAAAAACAAGAGTCAGTGTCCTTGACTACTACTGTGTCATCACTGTGTTAATACCTTGATAGCACTTCAGAATTCCTACCCAAATAAACCACCATAATTAAAGCTATTGCTCCATTCTTATGTGCCTATCAGTCTTTTAAGGTAGTGCCTAAGGGCAATAAAATGTTTCCTAAACCAAGTTACTATAGATAACTGTATTGTTACAGAAGGGAGGCACCTTATTTTGCTTATTGGAATCATGGCTCATCTTCTGATTTCCAAAAAGACATGCAGGAAGGAAGAAAAAGATAGCATCTTTGGCAATCCCTGGTGAGATTAAAAACATCACTGCAGCATGGTAGCCCTTTAGCACAAAATGGCAGCCGAAGAAGGCTTTGTACACGCATATCATGTCACATGAACCCAACACCTATATTCTATTTCTTCATTTGCTCTAGAAATAATGTAGGAACAACCTAAAGCTGTTCCCACAGTCAGAATGCTGAAATCCAGTCTGGAATGCTCAGCATCCTTTTTCAGAACTCTGATCTCCAGAAAGATGGGAAGGTTGGAGAGATGAGGCCAGGGAGAAATGCATTAAATTCCCCAAGAGGTGGACTTTCTTCAAATTCTGAGCTACAATTCTTTTTTAATAGTGTTCCTGCACCAAGTTCAGATGACTGTTTGACCTCCCCTTTTTAAGAGGGTGATGATGTGTGAAAGCCTTGCTGTCAGACAGAAGTGATCATCATGCAATTTTCAGGGCTAATGATTCAGCTGACCTAATGTCCTCTTCCAGCTGCTTTCTATTACTGCTGCTTAACTAGGATAGTGGAAAGCTCAAGAGACTAGCTTGATGTAATGAACTCACTGTTTAATTATGGCAGCACCAGCAACCATCTAGAACTAATGCCATATCTTCCTTGTTGGGGCATGCAGATGTTTGGTTTTAGCATTTGGCCACTGCAGAGAGGCTAGTCCAGTCAGTTGGGGTTACCATGATGGGAGTGATGCTTTGGGCAGATTCACTTCTCATGAATTGTCTTTAAACCTGGTTTAACTAACAAACCACAATACAGACTCAAAGAATGGTGCTAAGCTGAAAGCAAACCAATCTGATTATGGCTTAGACTAATATGTTCACTTAATCTTCGAACAGCCTTTAAACATTGATATAGATACACTGTAGAAAGTTGCATTGGCAGGAGAGATTGTGCAACATGTACATCTTATATTATACTTCTGGTTGTAATTGAATATGCATCCACATCAAATCCCATGGAGCTAAGATCCATAAAAGATCCATAAAAGGATACCTCCTTCCATTTTTAATTTTCCATTTTGGTCTTAGTTGAAGAAAATTCAGAGAACATCTAAGTTGGACAGATAAGCTCAGTAACTATATTCACTTTGTAAAATACTTTCCTAGAAAGATCTGCCAAGTTGATTTATAAACTGTTTATCGAAGGTTACAAGTTTCTTCTCATCAGTGGCTAGTTTTAGTGATACTTTCAATCAGTTGTGGCTTCCTGATGCTAGACCATTTCATGATGCACTTGGGTAAATGTTTTATTGCACATTTAGACCAGCAGTTTTTGCACTCACCTTTCTATGAATCCTTTCTGGGCTACAAAATGTGATAAAGTAGAAATATATGACCAACTTAATGTCTAAAGATTACAGCCATCTTTTAGAAATGAGGAAATCAGTCAAACTTGGATTCAAACAGTTGATTTTATTTGGATTTGTATTCCAATTTGATCAACATCAGTCTAATTGGGACATCTGAATGGTAGAATGGAATAGATTTTTCTGAGCTTCCAAATTGATTTACCCACCCAAAAAAAGGTTTAAATCATGCAAATCAGTTCAGAGGTACTCAATTCAATCAGTTAATTCAAATCACCTTGCTAATCTGATAATCTGATTCTGTTTTGAGATTCATAGAACTGTCTGAACTGATAAATCTCTGAACAGTCATATGTATCAGTCATGTATAGAATCTGGAAGAGGGGTATGCATGCATGAAGACCATATAGGCTTTAATTCAGCGTGCCATAGGCTTTTTTCAAAGTAGGGAGAGAGGTACCAGAACAAAATGGAGATTTAATTTAATTTAGAGCAGTGTTTTTCAAACTTGGCAACTTCGAGACTTTCACTGTATGTCTGAAATTCTGACTTCAACTCAACTCCTTCTGAGATTCTTCAGCTCAGTTCCTGAGGTTTGGAAGTTGAAGTCCATGCATAAAGTTGCCAGGTTTGAAAAACACTAATTTAGAACAACTTAAAATACCTGCATTTCATGATTATTCCCTATGAATTGCTTTTTCCTTTTCACCTTAAACTTACAATTCGATACCAGTTTTGGAACTCTGACAGTCATAAATTGTCCTAGAAAACTAGAAATCTTTAAAGGTTCAGAAGGAGAGATTTGTTATTTTGGTAATTCGATTCCTTAAATTGGCAGCCAAATGCTGTCAGGAAGTCCTATCAAAATCCTTCAAAATCACCAGTGATTTTGATTTATTTTAGATACCATTTTCCTTAAATTACTTTTATTGTGAACTTGATCTTGGAGATTTCTGTGAACACCCAATATTGTCAAGTTGCATAGGTAAGCAAACAAGGCTCTGTAAATGATAGGAATCCCCTTAAGAAACTTTTCAGATTTTTCTGGGGAAGAAAGATAGTAGATAAGACACCCTTGCCTATCTAAAATAATGAAAGATTCAATTAAACTTGTGTCATTTAGAAAAAAATACCTTGGTCAAACTTTTTCGAAGCTGAAGAATTCAGATCTCCCTCAGACATGATTTGTCAAAGTGGCCTCTTCATTTGTGGGGGATATTATGCATAATTAGAATCTGCGAGTATGGATTGTGTTACAGGATTTACATTGCTTCAGTATTATTGAGGAAAGTAACTCCCTTTCATCTTTTAAACAATTTCTTCTTTACATCTCTTCCTCTGATACACATGGAGAATGTAGTGATTTGCAACACATTCCTTTTATTCAAATAATGCCAGGTAGAAATTAGGAGCTAAGGGTTTTTTACTCTGTTCCTTTATTTCATTGAGGAAGGATTCCCCCTCACTGAAAGCAATCAAAGAATATATTTGCCCAGGGCTGATTTTAGACTAGTTCGGGATGGGTAGATGTTGGTGAACATGAGTCTTTCCAATATTGGAAAGAACCAGACTTAGAGGCTGACAGGATACCTGAACTGAATTTCTAACTCCATATTTTCTCTTCCAAAACAATACTTGTTCCAACCTTGGGGGTTGTCCAACCCATTTTTCTATCAATGAGGTGTCTTGGCAGGTACCAATGAGAATCAAATACAAAGACAGGCATGTTTGATCCACATGGATAGGAGATGCAGACGCTGGTACCTTAATTCCAGATCCAAACAACAGTGCAGCATTTTCTACCAGAACTATTGTTACAAATTTATTCATTTAAGCCTTTATATTTAAAACTCTGATGCATTCATGTGTAGACCAGGATGTTTATCATTACTTGCAGGGATGCAGATGTTATGAATTTTTCTAAGGGATATAACTTGATTGTTGATTAGACAATAGGCCATATCAAAATACAGGATATATAACACAAAACTTTAATAAGCCCAAATGTAAAAAATGGAATAAAAGGAACAGTTAAATAAAAAATAATATAAAGAATGCAAATCATATTCCTGTATCACCGTTACAGTTTACCCCAATCAAACCCACATATGCAGCTGAACTGTTCTGTTCAAATAAAGGGTTATGTTATATGTGGTTTTTGAATTCTAATTGCCCATGAAATACATTGTTTTTGAATATAAGGAGTCCAATAGGTTCCAGTCCAAGATATTGATCTCTCTCTTTCTTACACAATTGACATTCAAATAACAGATGTGTTATGTCTTCTATCTCTGGAGCTCCATAAATACAAGTACTGTACATATATTATAAAGACCCTGGTTAAAACTTCCATATTTAACCATTGTGTTCAGATGCTCGAATCTTGCTTGAGAGTTTTCCTAAAGGATGACGGGTCTATTCAGTGTTGAAAAAAATAGTATCACATGCAGGAGAGAGGAGGAAGGAAGAGAAGGAGGGGAAAAATTGTCCCCAGAGTACTGATCTTTTCTGCATGTTCAGTCAAGGTGACTTGCTTCTTCGTTGCTGCCTTGATGAATTTGCCTTTGAACAGCAACAGGCTTTCTATCAATGTCACAGACTAAATAAGTTTGACTATATGCTGATGTTCTTCAAATTGTTTCTACTAGCAATAGTTCTGGCTGGTTTGTTTGGGAGAAAATTAATGATGATACACCAAGGTCATTTGTACGTCTGCTGTACAGAACAGATGTTAACATATTAGTCCCATACGCTAGCTTCACGCTGGACTATAAAGGCTTGGGCTTGCCACTGTTCAGGCCAATGCAACTGACGAACGTTGGGGAAGGGAGAGAGAAAATGTTGCCAAATACATTAGATATATATCTTCCAGGGTTCCAATAAATGACAGACAAATTGTCTCCAAAGCTACCAGACACACACACATACACACACACACATTCTATTATCCCATCCTGCAAGGACAAAAAAAGGTCTTTTCTAAATCAATCCAATTTTTTTTCTTCAATCAAGACTTTCTGTGCTGCTAACTCCTGCAATCCCTCAGTGATTTCAAATAAAGCTTAAAATTAGTATTAAAACTTGGGCTTTTGGAATGTTCTGGATTTCAACTAGGGCCAGGCTACCATCTCTTGTGTTTTCCCCCCCAACCACTTCTTTTGAGAAAAAAGACTACTTGAGAAATGTTCGTACAAACTGAGAAGCATGTGCTATCATACCTGCACCACTAGCAGTATGTTCTCCAGGAATGGAAAATAGACATCCAACCAGCAACAAACAAGTGTCATTGTCGGAAGGCCCTTTGGCTACACTCAGCCCTTAAAAGCTTCCCGAAAGTACTGGGCTAATTTCTAAAGGGAGGATTATTCCATTACTTAAATAATAGAAAGGCAGGAGTCTCTGGCCTCGGGGCCCCTCGTCTCCCAAAGCGTTTTAGGCCAGGGCCATCCATGATAAGACTATTTCTTTGACCACTTCTAGAAACAGAGCGACCTTAAACAAAGATTTCAAGAGCAACTCCAAAGAAATTCTTATGGTACAAAAACAAACCTCTTTTGTTGAAAAATCACCCTTTGGATAAAACTGTATGGTGGGTATCGGCATAACATTAAGTTTAACATTCCTTTAGAACAGAAAGCAGCTTTTCTCTCTCTGTTCGTTGCTTTGAAGGGAGGAAAGGCAGAGGGGGAAATGCAATGAAAGGGGAAAATTATGAAAACGGGGCTTCACTTAGATGCTCTGATAATAAACAACAACACTTGCATATTGTGATGTTAAAAACATAAAATCATAGGCAGAGAGCTAAGGCTGCAAGTTGTCATACAGATTGTGACCATCTTTGGAGTGGCTGGTATAAAATTTATGAAACCTCAGAATGATAAGGGGATAAATGTAGTAAATTATGGGGGGGACATGAAATATTTATCTGCCAAACCTGCACCATACTTCTTCCTACAATTCTTAGCTTAGCTTGATTTTCATCTAGGCGGTTCCTCTCAAGCAAATCACAAGGTAGCACCCACCCACCACTTTTATTTTCTAGGAATGCATAATGGGAGAAAGAAACAATCATCCAAACATCCTCATTATCCTATCTAAAATGAAGGTCACAATAAAAGAGAATATATATAGTTCAAGTTGAACTGCGATGTCTCTGGTGTAGCAGTTTTAAAAGTGAAATGTACAACTGAAATCAGAAATTTTTCTTTTGGAGTTAATGGACAAACAAATTGAGACACCGTATGGTGTTTTGCTTTTATATATGATAACAGCCACACAATCGTATATGCTCAAAGGTGGAAGGACTTAAAAATACCGACACTGGGAGAATGTGTGGTGAAGTTGATGAAATTGGCAGAGGTGGCGAAATTGACAGCCTTGATCAAAGAAAAAACTTTGACAAATTTTATTTCCACCCAGAAACCATTTTTGGACAGTCTGCGAGAAACTGAAAGACGTGAAAAGCTGATTTTGGGATTTGATGGTCAGAATTATATGGGATTATGGAAATAATGTAGACAAATGTAAGAATTTGATGTATTTTTTATTTATACCATACCAAAGAAAGTTAGAAGTAATTCTTTTTCTATTTTTCTTTCTTTTTCTCCTTCTTTCTTTCACTTTCTCTCTTTCCTGGACTTTTTCTTTTTCCAAATCTTTTTTTTGTTTTGGTTTGTTATCTTTTAACTTTGCATTCTTTAAAAATTAATAAAGTTTTACACATATATACAGACACACGTATATGAATCTTCAAATACTTCCTAATACTTGAATTTTACTCTATTAGACTATTGCTCACAAATGACTAGCATGTTATTATATTCTTCCAGAAATATACTTTTTAAAGTTTTTAACCCTTAGAAAGAGAAACAACTGATACATCTCCTTGTCTAGATTTATCAAAAAAAATACCAAACCAGCTGCATTGCCTGAAGGGTAGGTGTATCACCCAAGGCACATGCTATTCATGCTCAGTGGTACTGTGATCTTTCTCTGCATTTAAACAAAACATTGAAAATTGTACCAGAGCAAAGAACTCAATTTTAACATTAATGGGAGTGGTATATAAACTGAAAATTCAAATGTGTGGACATATGAATACCTAACATTATAACTGACTTCAATATTAACAATTAATTGTTATTAACATCCACTTCAGTGCAGTTATAAGCCTGCTTGGAAGTTTCCCCGATGAACTTCAGTGGGACTTACTCTCAAGTCACATTGGGAACCATCTCTCACCCATAAAGCACAATTCCATGCAGGTACTTTGAGGTAAATCAAATTTTTGCAGAACAGAAAAACTGAATTGAGTAAATGAATTCATCAATTATTTTAATAGGTACAAAATGAAAAGTTTCAAATTTCTGTTTCAATAAAATTAGTTAGAGAAGTTTCAGATGGCAAATGTGATCGCAGAAAAAGGTTTATCCTGTGGAAGATGGAACTCCTCTTCCACAAGAGGGAACTCAGAATAAAAAGAGCCTTTTTTTCCTGGGAAAATTCTGGGGAGTTTTGTTTTCACATCAAAGTGAAAACAAAAACGAAACAGAGATGCCGGCATCATTTCTGGAGGACAGCTGCCATTTGCCCCAACCTGTCCTAAAGAACAAAAGGATGTGCAGTGGCTTGGTGGTTAAGACATTGGGCTTGTTGATCTGAAGGTTGGCAGGCTGGCCCTTTGAGATCCAAGAGCTGTGTAATGGGCTGAGTTCCCATCACTTGCCCCAGCTCCTGCCAACCTAGCAGGTCAAAAGCATGTAAAAATGCAAGTAGATAAATAGGTACTGCCTAAATGGGTGGGGAGGTGACAGCGATCCATGCGCCTCAGCATATAGTCATGCCAGCCATACGACCATAGACGCATATTTGGACAATGCTGGCTCCCTTGACTGTGAATCAGAGATGAGCACTGCCTCTTAGAGTCAGATATGACTGGACGGGGGAAACCGTTACCTTTACTTTATCCTAAAGAACAATCCAATCAGTTTTCCAATGCTATATTATTTTTTATGGCTGTTTATAGATATTCAAATGAACTCATCCTCTCACAGCCTGTTTTCTGCCAGCATCGGATTCTAAAGGTTATTAAATCTCCTTATGTATTTAGGAAGTCCAGAAAAGAAGCTATAATAACCAATCAATACAACTTATTAAATAATATTTCACTTAAATGGCATACAGGACAATCAAATAATCACTTTAGCGTTCAGCAGTTACAAATAACAGTTTACAGGCTGAGACAGAAAATCTAGGCTAAAAGCTTCTGCAGAATACAAGACCAAGGACATTCCGGGAAAGATAGGAAGACAAAAGGAAAGAGCAACCTTGAAAGATGATTTTTTTTTTCTTGCAAAGGCTGAGTTTGTGGAAAAGCTTAAGAAAAGGACATTTAGTGAACAGGGAGGAAAAGCATTTATCTGTCTTTGTTCCTGGCTCAGAAGTGATGGGAGCTACGTTAGCTTCACCGTAGATAAAAACAAAATGGAAAGAGAAGGCAGAGAAACAGATTCTGTTCCTTAAGGGATTCAGCGATTTAAAGAAAACATAACCAAGTTCTAACATCAGGATTTGGGAAGTCACATTAGATGTAAGACAGAAAGAAGAAAAGGAAAGTCATTTTTTCTTCCAGGGCTGTGGGAAGAGGGAAGAATAAGGAAAATCTTTAACAAAATAATGAGTGATGGACAGGATGTTTCTATTCTTAGCCAAATTAAAACTTTTTGTGTTTGGATTTGGTGACATGAACAGGACATGATAACTTGAAACAATGGAATGATGGATTATTTGAATGGTTCCAGATCTGTTTATTTCTTTCACATTTGTGAAGTCCTCGGTGCTCTCTGAGACACCTCAGACATTTCATGACCAGGCTAGGTAACATCATCATCAGTGCAACCAGTGAAAACAAGCTCAGAGAGGACCAAGGATTCCACAGTTCGACCCTCAGCTACAAATATTCTCTTCTATCAATATCTTTCACATTTAATAGGCAAAAAATAAGAAGAGCATAAGAGGCTTCTGTGAGGATAATGGTCTGCGAGTGTGTTTCCTTTTTCTCTTTGGCTTAAATAGAAACATTCTAACCCACAGATTCTAGATTTCTATAGTTTTAGTCCTTCAACAATCTCCAAAATTTTGCCAATATAACAGAGCAGTGGAAGGATTACTAAAAGTCAAGAGCGATATCCGAGAAGTTCATATACACTGCATGAGATGCATTTTGTCTGACTTATGCTCATGGAGAAGCTTACTTTGCTTTACCTCTGCCAAAGTGAAATGAAGCCAATCCTTTCAATTGCAGATTATCTTCAACAAAAACAGGGAGAGTTTCCTAATACTGTAATTGCCAACTGCCGAGGATGGGACAAAGATACCTCACAAGAATATCTTCAGGGTTGGCATTGCAATCTTCCATATATTGAATCTCCACATTCAGCCATCAGGCCAAAGCGATTCCACCTCTTTCTCCAGTGCTATGCATGCATATGTGTTTCTGTGTGTGTGTAATTCCAACTGGCTGTATTGGTTGCCAGTTTACTTCCAGGTCCAAATTACAGAGCAGCTTTTGACCGTTCAAGCTCTTTATGGTGTGGATCAACTCTCTGATTGCATCTACACTCCCCATCAGATCTGACAAGGAAGGCATGCTGCAGGTCCCATCTCTCAGAGAAATACACTTGGAAAGGAGGGTTTCCTTTCCAAGAAAGGAAAGAAGAATGTTCTGCCCACTTACAGAACATTCTACCCCCCAAAGTAAGGTCAGCTCCATCTCTTCTTATTTCCCAGAAGTCCCTCAAGATCTGTCTTTATCATTAGGCCTGGTGGTCTCAGGGGACCGGTGAAATCTTGAGTGGTTCTGTTGATGATTGAACCTCTTTGGTGTTCTTTTCCTTTTTTAATATGGCTGTGTTTGGCATGTTTATTATTTTTATACTTTTTTGCTGTACACAGCTAGACTTACCAGAGAGATGGAAGCCACATAAATTTGGTAAATAATCACTTGCATGACCACTAATACCAGAATGGGGTTAAGTGGAAAAGAGAAATAGGCTGCAATAATTATAGGGAAATACCGGCTTATTATCCATGGGGCAAAACGTTAATGTATACATAGCAATAAAGGTAGACATAAAGTATAATAAATACAGCCTCAAGCCAATTAGGATCTCCCACTGGAAGGGTCAGCAGCTGTCTCTATTTTGACTACAATATGATTGATTAGCAATTTGATCAATATGATCAGTTACTAAAGCTGTCTCTTCAGGAAGCCATTGCTATTATAAGGGTTAAGTTGGTTTTATTCCAAGGAAGAAGGAAGAATTTTAAAGGTAGAGAGATATCACACCCAACAGATATTAGATAAAGGATTCTAAAAGGGTAAGGAAAACGTGTCTTGCTTTATGTTGGTTAACTGTCTTTAGAGGAAGATATCATAGTATGAAACTCAAATTATAATAGCAGTGTCTGAAGATTAATATCAGTGATATTTGATCAATCATGGAATGATCAATCATGGAAGATATATATAATAGAGAAGAAATATTAGAGGCACATTGTTACCAAGAGCTGCCAAGGAGCTGAGATGTAACTTGGCTGGGTTTTGTGTTAAAACAGTTGGCTCTTTATCTGGACATGTGCATATTAAATGGATCTCTCTCTGGAGAGGCTCTTGAAAAATACATTTTTTTGAGGAAACAACAGATGATCCATTATCAACTGTTGTCTAGCTTTTTGCACTAAATGTACAGCCTCAAGGTAAAGTCACACTTTACCTTGTGTGTGGCAATTTCCCAGTAATAGTAACATTCAATGAATAGTTATCCACATCAACCAAACTGTGCCATTCCCAATTATAGAATTGTGATGATGGAATGATAAGAATAAAACAACGACAATTAAATCTCTATCTGCCATGGAAATCCACACTAGCTTTACTACAGCTAAGTCCCAGGTAGGATACAGAGATATTTGAAAGCTAATGACTCCAATAAAATCTAATCTGGGCACAGAGAAAAGAAGAGGGAAACTGAGTCAGACCAAAAAATGCTTACATGGTTTGACCATGAACATGTACAAATTAAAAAGGCATTCAGGAAAGTTTACTGAGACCTTAATCAGCAGCTTACAATGGTATGCTAAGTGGTCCTCAAATTGAAATCATCATATACCTCTCTTATAAAAAAGAAGGCAAAGACATCATGATGTTACTTCTTTTTGTCAGAAAAATGCATGGTTTATTTTTCTGCCATTCACGGGTTTGGAGCCTGCCAACTTGATCAGCCAAGTTTGTGTATTAGTATGGAAAGTGCTTTATAAAGTTCTACTCGGTTCTATAACAGGATTAATAGATCTTGAAACAAGGGTCTCAGTATCAGTACTATATTCAGTATCAATATAGTAAAGCTGATAAGATCTCTGAAAATGGGCAGGATGCCAGGTATTGACCAAGGCCTACCAAAAGCAATTAAACTGAATCCCAATTGGTAGGCAGCGGTATTAACTTCCCTTAGCTACCTCTGTGAAACAAGCCAGCTTCACATCGAAGGATGGGGAGGGCAAGCAGCAATAACCATACGCATCTCTAAGAAGGGAAACAGGCAAGGTCTGGCTAAGTGCAGACCCATTACTTTACCGAGCGCGATCAGCAAATTACATATTCATCACCTAAACTTTACACTTTAAAGTTGGATTGAAGCTCAGAAAATAACTGGAGATACCTGAGTAAGGTAGTTTTACAGAGGGCCAATCAACTGTTGATGATGTTCTCTACCTTCTTATCCAGAAGCACACACAAAAACAGAAACCTTCCTTGAATATAGCATTTTTGGATTTCAAGTAATATATTGAGGGGGAAAACTCTACAACCCATTGACTAATATGTGGCTCATTGTTTTGCTCTAAAATTGGTCTCAAACAACTTTCTATAAGTAAGATAAAGCACACAAGGGATCCTTTTCGATAGGGGAGAGATGGGTTCATCAGAGATGCACCTTGGCACTCTCCTTGTTTAATCTGTATTTGAATTCCATGACATTAACTTTCAGCAATCCAGAATTTTAATTCCCAAAGTGGCAAGGTATATCTTTTGACATGCAGATGTTGCTGTTCTTGTCTCCTGTCCTCCAAGTGGCCTTAGAAGAACACTGATTCATGGTTTTGATGATTACACAGGATAGATTATAGAAAGAGGAGGAATATGATGTAACTTCAGGCAGAGGGAAGTTAAAATATGTTTGTACGTAACTGCTGTGAAGAATATCGGAAGCCACTTCTTTATACCTTTTTTCTTTCTTTTCCATTTTAATTTTCTTCCATTTTTTGCTTTTTTTCCCTTTAACATCTGTCCTTTTTCTTCTTTACATTATATGAATTTGTGTTAGTTTTTAGTCTTCTTCTTTAAAAATGTTAATAAAAATTATATGCAAAAAAGATAACTTAAACCGTCATCATCTCTAGGAAACAAAATAGAATCCAAAAATCATGACCTTCAGGAAAAAATCAAAGAGATAACCTGGATTATAGACGAGGATAAGAACAAGCAGATTCACACCTTTCCACACCTTGGAGGAGTATCGTAACCAAAATAGTGTACAAAGTGTGTAATAAGTATGCCTCTCTCACAGCACTTTTATCTTCCTCTGCCATTGAGCAATTCCAATTTTCCAAGAACAGAGAGTTATTTCTTGCCACTCTTAAACTTTTTGAAGCCAGAATATCATCTCAGGTCTTTCGTAGAGCACAGGTGGGAATCTATGAGTTAGAGAATATTATGGAGGTGGTGCCAATTGCCATTTTGAGATCTATTCTTGCTAGCCAAGATGTGTAGCCAACACCATTCTTGGAACTGAGGTGGAAATGCCTAAAACAATAGCCTGGTACCTGATGATCACTTCCTTGCTGAAGAATATTCTTCCCCACTGTCCTATTATCCTTTGTCCTGACAGAGGACTATTCTCCAATCTAGAAGAGTGCTATAAGGTGAATATAGTTCATATAGAGCTCATGGGGGCGCAGTGGCCTAGCAATTAAGATTCTGGGCTTGTTGGCTGGAAGGTCGGGCAGCCCATGTTCCAGACCAAGATGCTGCATAATGGGGTGAGCTCCCATGACTTGCCCCAGCTCCTGCCAACCTAGCAGTTTGAAAGCATGCAAAGTACAAGTAGATAAATAGGTACCTCCTAAATTGATGGCAAGGTCCATGCGCCTCAGCATATAGTTATGCTAACCACATGACCGTAGAATCATCTTCAGACAATGCTGGCTCTTTAGCTGTGAAATGGAGATAAGCACTGTCCCCAGAGTTGAACATGACTGACAGGGGACACCTGACATACTAGTATCTAATGGTCTTTCAGCTGCATTTTTCTTACCTTGGATTATGAAAAGGCCTGACATGGATTTATTCATGATATGGAGTATCAACTAATGGTCAATAGGATGTTATCAGTGAAGGGATCTTGGTACTGGCCAAATTTTATTTATTTATTTAACACATTTCTATGCCGCCAATTTCCAAAGACTCTTGGCGGCTTACATAGATTAGCTAATTATACATTGTGTATTACTAACCCCACCCCCCTACCGGCTGGCATCCAGTTCGCATCCGGGGCATCCTCTGCAGTTCCTGCTCCACCCTGGATGGGAGGGAAATCCAGCTCGACTCGCAACTCAGCTCCGACTCGCCGCTCTCGCTGTAGCCAACCAGCTCCCACTGAAGTGCTACCTGATTTATCTAATTGCCAGTTTATTCATGCTTTCGAACTGCTGGGTGGGCAGGAGCTGGAGGCTAAGTGACGGGAGCTCACCCTTTCATGCGGAGCTGAGGATCGAACCAGAGTGCCGGCCATTTCTGGTGAGCACAACTGGCGTACTTAAGCCACTACGCCACCACACCTCCTTAACAAACAGTTAACACCTGTCACCTTTGCCAGGCTGAGAAAGAAATTCTTTTGGGAATAATATAATTTGCGATGACCATCCCTCTCCCTGCAAGGAAGATTCTCCCAAAGCTGTTTATATGAAAAAGTTTGCCCTTGTGGTTCAGAGGAGATTGAAACTATTCCTGATGTATTGCTGAACTGCAATTTCTATAGGGATATACAGAAATCCCATTGTGCTCTCTGTGCTTGGTTGTTTGCTTGCAGATGTTACACTACTCAATGAAGCTAACATCAACAGGATGAGTAACTCTGGAATTTGCTCCCCATTTATATACAGCTGCTTGCCTTGCCAGTGTTGTCAGGGATCTGTTTTTCTCCTTGGTAGTTCCTTGATTAGGGTATTGTTTTCTGCTTATTTGTTTGTCAGGTGCTAATCCTTGCTTATTGGGATGTTGGCTGCAGAAGAGGGCATGTTCTGATCTTTTAATTTCCTCCTAGCATTTTCATCATCTCTCTAGAATGGTGTGTAAATATATTTATTTATTCAATTTATTCGCCACCCAACTCACAGAGTGACTCTGGGTGGCTTACAATAAAAACACATAAAAAGTGTACCCACAATGAATAATTAGATACAGAACGAAAAGTAAAAAATTAAAAGAAGAGCAAGATGGCAGGATAAAATGGAGGTGTAACTGTCAATCACATAACCACCTCTACATAGTGATGTACAGCTCCCTGACCCCAAGGCAGATCACATAGCCAAGTGTTTAGGCCCTTCTGGAAGGCCAGAAGGATGGGTGCCACTCTCACCTCAGGCAGAATGATGTTCCAAAGGGTGGGCGCCATCTTCTGGACCCCATCAGTTGAAATTCCCTGGCTGACAGGATCTGAAACATTTGTTTACTGCCAGCATGGGTGGGGTGGGCTACGTCCTGGGGTCTTGGCTGGTGCCAAACCCTAAACCCAGCTGGACACATCTCCAATGCGATAACCATCCCTCTACTTACAAGGAAGGTGTCTACCTTCTGGTGTCAACCACGTCTTGATGATGCATGCCAGGTCTGCTTGCTCCTTCCTAATCAGATCACAAATAAGGGGAGCCTTATTATTTGCAGACCTGGCATTCAGCAGCAGCAACCGGACCCCAGAGCCTCTGAAGGGCTGCTGTCCAAGCTCAGAGGGCCAGAACGCGCCACCAGTAATAAACACTGGGGCTGCCTTCTCCTGGAACAGCTTCCCCTGGAACAGATATAGTTTATCGCTCCTTCATATATTCTCTTCTATTGGAGAAATCTCTTCTTTCACCTTTTCCGTGACGTTACCCAGGATGAACAGACCTTTATCATGTAAACCTTCCACTTTCTGATTCTAATACCAGCAATAACCATTATTATTTCTTCACTACTGGTTTCTTTCCTGTTAATAGTTAAAAACAGAAGCTATCGATCAGTTCAGTATCTTCATTCGAAGACTGGCTGCTGTGTTTTTATTTATTATTAAACTTGTATGCTGCCAATCTCATGAATTCTTTGCTATTGGTTTGACCTTCCTCCCCTTTTTTAACTGTGTACCTTGATCTTCCTTCTTAGAGCTTGCGGTTCCTTTGCATCCTCAGCTGTTAGAGTGAAATATTAGGAGATGTTGATTTTTTTTGCAATCAGCTTATATAAATTGAGTATAATTTCAATGACTGCAACTTTATAAATTAATGAGTGTCATAACTTTATTTTGAACTCATGGACTTTATGTGCACACTTCAGAATCCTACTGATATTACGTATATGATTATGAAATGGCATTTCCAGTGTGAACTTTTCTAGAATGTTGAATACCTTGAAAGACATACACAAATCACATCTGTACATTCTCCAATCTATGTTTTAGGCAGAATAAAAATGGGGCAGGGTCATTTCATTTAATGTCTGGAGGGGACGAGTTATGAATCACCATTAGAAGTGGAAATAAAACTATCCCTTCTTCCCTCCGTCCTTCTGCTGCTACAGCAAATAACGTCAAACCAGCTTGAATTATTCTTATCATCTTCAATATCTTCTTGCTTACCAAGAAGTACTTGAAATAAATGCAAAACATTTATATTTAGCTATGGTCCACACAGCCTTAAAGACTTCTGAGCAGACCAGCATACAGTTATGTTAGCAAATTCACACCATAGACAGCAAGCGTGAATGCAACTCCAGCTGAACCTCAAGTCCTAGTCAATGTGTGCATGAATGGGGAAAGCATACAACCAAATAGCATCAGGAGCACTACAGATTCCCACTCCTAATGTAGAGGAAAAACTAGATTTGGAAAAGAAACATCTGAAAAGCAAATAAGGGTTTTCAGAAGAATCTTTGAGTTCTTCACAGACATTTTTTCACTTTTACCTTAAAACAGCTTGTGTGCCAGCATTCCTTTTTCCTCCCTTCTGACTCATGTTTTATTCCTTAATAATCCTCATCATTATTCTGCAGTCCAATAAAATGAGCCTGTCACCTATGATTTTATTTCACTTATTCCAGGGCCGTTTCTTATCCCAATAGAATTTTCAGATGCCTATTTCCACTGATTCACTCCGGCATCTCTATATCCTACCAAGTCAGCAGCAAATAATTGGTTTCCTTACAGTGAAGTGGGGGGAAAGGTGTGTGTAAATGGTGGGGGGGAGAGGGATCATCAGCAAAGGAATCAAGATGCTGTTAAGATGCTTTTCCCTACTAATGCAGCTCTAAAAAGGCAAAAAGACACAGCTCGGTAACTCTGATCTGAATCTGAATCTCATTTCCATCCATGTCTGGAGAGCATTTCATTCATGGCTCTTGAGCAGTATCTTGCCCCAAGGGTAAACTTAACCACTCACAGAGACAGACTCTTCTGAAGGCTCAGAAAAGCCACACTCATGTGAGTAAAGGAACCACAAGCATCACCACAGGGTTTCCTACTTGGAACCATCTGCTGATGAGTACAGGTAGTCCTTGACTTACAACCAATAGCTTAGCGATTGTTCAAAGCTATAACAGACTGCCCCCATGGGTGACCACTTTTATGACTGTCAAGACTGTAATGGGCAGGTAATAGTACAGTCATAAGTCAAGGATTACCTAAGAGTGGTCACTGAACCCTTTGTGTTTCAGTTTCCAGAGAGAATCTATCCTATAGCAAAGATGACATCCGTAGCTCCTCTTAGTATAGTAGCAAGAACAACCAAATTCATTCTGTACTTTCATTTTCAGTTGTTGGTATATTATAAACAATAAACTGAACTTTCTACTCTGCCAGCCAGAGATAATAGAGTTGTTTTCAGAAGGTGACTGCCTGTTATATAAAGTTTACAGATCCCTTGGCAAATAGCCCATGTCAGTAGTATAGGGTGGAATTTCATCATTGGATTGTTCCATCAGATTTCAGCATCAATCTGAGATTTCGAAAATAAAGTGGCTAACAGACCTAAAAAGATAACTTTTTCTAATATATACACTTCAATATAGAACAACTCTGGTGGTCCTAACCCAAGTTTGTGTAAAATACAGACATTTTGGTCAATTATGACCTGAAGTAAATGTTTGTATGTAGCATTTGAGCTGAAAATTATATGTTGCTGTTTTGTTCAGTCACGCAGTTGTGTCCGACTCTTCGCGACCCCATGGACTGCATTACACCAGGCCCCCATCTTGTACTGCCTCCTGGAGTCTTCCCAAGCCCACACCCATCACACTGACTATGCTATCCATCCACCTCATCCTCTGCCGTCCCCCTTCTCCTCTTCCCTTCAATCCTTCCCAGCATCACAGTCTTTTCTAATGAGTCCTCCCTGCGCATTATGTGGC
>JANHZU010004043.1:0-10836 GCA_032468055.1 Acrochordus granulatus | reverse complement strand
AGAAGACTCTTGAGAGTTCCTTGACTGCAAACCAGTCAATCCTACAGGAAATCAACCCTGATTGTTCACTGGAAGGACAGATACTGAAGCTGAAGCTCAAATGTTTTGGCCACATAATGCGAAGAAAGGACTCATTAGAAAAGATCGTGATGCTGGGAAGGATTGAAGGCAAAAGGAGAAGAGGATGGCAGATGATGAGATGGTTGGATATCATCATTGGTGCAATAAGCATGGATTTGGGTGGGCTCTGGGAAGCAATGGAGGATAGGGAGGCCTGGCATGCTGCAGTCCATGGCATCATGGGGGTTCGACATGACTTGGTGACTGAACAACAATAACTTGTAATTCAAGAACAAGTGATACATGTACAGTGTTCTACCCTCTTGCATTTCATTTTCCTCCCCACATAAAGTACTCCTTCTCCTGCTTTTTGAATGGACTGACTTGTCTTCTTCTGCCCTTTGTTTCTGTACCTATCAGATTTGCTGTCATATTTTACACTGAGAACTTTTAATGGAAGCTGGAAGTTTTTATATGGAATAATTTTTATACAGAAACAAAGTCCCTGCAAATTGTTCTCCATTTTCAGAAGGGTGGAGCATGAGGAGACTCCATCTCTGTAGCTGGAGTTAATTTGTCTTCAGGATTTCCTCCTAGACCCAAAAATGGAGCTATGTTGACTATCTTTTTACTGTGGCATTCTTTGAGAGGGCAGGAAAGGGGGAAGGAGTATGAATTTCCACCAGCTCTTGATCACCAACAAATATTTTTATCCTATTATTTATTGGTGCTCAGATGGGAAAGATTTGCATGGGTACAAGGAACCCACAAGTTGCAGCAGAATGCAATGGAATTATCCTTATACTGCATAATTTTGTACACAGTATAAAAGAGAGCATACTCGATAACCTGGGTGACTGTGGACCAGTCCCAACTTGTCTCATAGGGTTGTTGTTGTGGGGAAAAGGAGTATTAGGAGGAGGCTGTGGAGGAGGAAGGAGTATTTTTTTATTTTATTTTAATGGTTTTTGATTTTATTTTAAGGGGTTTATTTTATTTTTTAATTGTTTTTAATGTATTGCTTTAATATTGTTAGCCGCCGAGAGTCCTCGGATTTCAGCAGCATACAAATCAAATAAATAATAATAATAATAATTAGGTATGTTTGCTGTCCTGAGTTATTTCTAAGAATAATAAAGGTGGAATAAAAATAAATAAATTGTATATTTAGAACTCCAAATAATGGTGATGACTTAGCATAAATAGAACCGTGAAGCCTTCCTAACCAAGGTAGCTTCAGGGAATGAAGTTTAGCAAGATTATCAGCAGTCACTGGAATTTTTTTACATACAGTTGGATTATGATCACGTACCTAATTCCACTCTCAAACTCTGCCCCAGAACCTCTTACCATCACAGAAGGTTTTGTGGAAAATCTGCTGGCGGATTCTCAGGGGATGAGTGAATGCGAATGTGAATGAAATTCCCGGCAAATAGAAGGCTTTTAAGTAATTGCCCAGTTGAGACAAACTACCCAGACAAACGGTTAAAGGTCACAACATGGATAGGTGTCAGAATTTAGAAACACAAGCCTGGAGATCAAGCCTTCCATTTATGGATTCTTAGCACATCCTCCTTAACTTCTCTCTGGGTGCTTTGAGCTTCTGCAGATAATCAACCTGTATATTAGGAAAGCAGAAAGTGTTCCGATTGCATGGGGTGTGCGTGTGCGCGCGCACGCGTGCATAGATTCTTTTCCCCCCTGCAACTGGTTCAACATCTTGCTCTTCTATCAATTATGTGGCATGTTGTTGTTTGGATAGCAATGCTTTCATTTAGGGGCTGTCAACTCTTCATTTGATTTATTTCCTCCTCTGTCTTCTCACTTGCTTGGCTCCCTTGATCAGGATTCTTGCGCTCAGCCTGCATAATCTTGTAGCGAGTAGAAAATGTCTTCACTTATAATAATAGAAATAAACCACCTCCAGTGCTCCTCAAAGGAACAAAAAGGAAAAGCAGCTACCATTAGTATGCATGGCATGCACTTGTCTTCTTTCTTATTTCCATCTACTGCAGCCGGTTTGCTGCTTTCCACCCAGTCCTCGCAATTCTTTCTGCTAGAGGTCACCAAGGAGTCTGTGACAGGAGCTCCCAGCCTCCAGAAATCTGACCTGTTAACTGTGATGGTTTAAAACTCACCATCCTCAGGGGATCTTGTCCACAATAACCCATATGTTCAAAAAATTCTGTGCATTGCAGTATATTCTAGAGATACTTTAGGGCAGACCATTAACTCCTAGGGAACCCGAGCTAAATCTTCTGAATATTCCGCATTTACATCGGATGCATAACACTGGCTGTGTGCAGACATGATTTCCCATGGTTATTTTTTTCCGAGATTATATGATCTGTGGATCATAAACTAATCATGTGGGTTTGGTTCGCACAAAGGTTCATGCTAGGCTAAATTAAGCTCAGCTAACCTATGTGCTGAGTGAATATATCTACTGACCCTCCAGAATAACCCATACAAATTTTTCACAGCTATGGAGAGTGGGAAAATGTGCATGATTCTATTTATTATGGCATTTACTTTTCACCTTTCCACTGAATGTGCTGCATTCAGAATGGCTTGCAACAATTTTAAACATAACTGTCTAGAATTATAAAAGAATTTAGCTCTGCCTTTGAAGAGGGGAAGGAAAACCATTGCTCAGCCTTGAGAAATTAGAAAGCTTCACTAAGAGTCTCAGAACAATCCTTCCTTGATCTTGTTATCCTCAAAAGGAGGTTGATGAAGGCTTGGGGTTGACAAGGTTTCAAGGTTCTGAATAGACCCTAAAACAATGAAGTAGCTTTCCCAGAATCCCTGTGGTGGCTGATGCTTGCCCCAGCCTACTTCAAAAGCAAAGTGATCATGCAGAGAGAGAAAAGAAAAGGCAAGGAAAAAAGAAAAGAGTTTCAATCCATAGGCAAGGAAAAAAGAAAAGAGTTATAATCCATAGGGTTTATCTGTACCATTCAAATAATGTGCAAGTAAGCTGTACATAACATAGGCAGTTTGGTGTCATGGTTAAGGCACCAAGCTAGAAACTTTGGGGCCATGACTTCCAGTCTTGCTTTAGGCAAGAAAGCTGGCTGGGTGACCTTGAGCCAGTCACTCTCTCTCAGTCCTAGGAAACAAACCATGGCAAACTATTTCCAAAAAACCTTGCCAAGAAAACTGCAGGGACTAGTCCAAGCAGTCATCAGGAGTCAAAAATTGACTTGAAGGCACATCCTCACAGAGGACCATGGGTAGCTCATCGATTAGGTGCCTTTAAAAATATGCCTGCATTTCTTATCCACACTTTTAAAGACAGTTAATGGGTGACCAATCCATGATGCTCACCTAGTTGCATGAACAGCATCTTTTACCACTGACCACATAGTAGTTGGGTCGGCAAGGAGAAGACCTCGATTTACCTGTTCCTGACTTAGGAAAAAATAGCACATTAACCAAACTGCTGCAGAAATAGGATAGCAAATTCTGTTTGAAAGAATGAGCAAGACATTAAAATAGCAAGCCAAAGTTATTTTAACAGGGGAAAAAATGGTAAAGGTTTCCCCTGCCCGTCATGGCCCTGACAGTCTAGGGGGTGGTGCTTATCAATGATTCACAGCCGAGGGAGCCAGTGTTTGCCCAAAAATGCTTATGTGGTCATGTGGCCAGCATGATTATATGCTAAGGCGTATGGAATGTTGTATCTTCCCATCAATTTAGGTGGTAACTATTTATCTACTTGCATTTTTACATGCTTTTGAGTTGCTAGGTTGGCAGGAGCTGGAGCAAGTGATGGGAGCTCACCACATTATGCAGAAGTGTTTGGGTCTCAAACTCAAGCTGCCAACTTTCTGGCCAACAAGCCCAATGTTTTAAAAAGAAACTAAAATGTAAGACATTGGAATTGTGTGGCTGTTTTTAATCCCTGAAGAATGTGATTAAACAACTTGACTAATTCAACTTTGCACTTAGTAATAAAAGACACTGATGTGTAAAAAGACCTGTAATAAAGTCTTGAAAGTGAAGCAATATATATGCTGTCCACATTTTTACACGAAGCACATGAAGAGTAGCTAGATGCCTGCACAGCATGACCATTAATTGAGGTATTAATCATAAATATGTAGGTACCCGTCATACTGTGCCCTTTTGGGGTAAGCAAGCTGTTGGAAAATATCGAAAAGGAGTAAGAAAAAAGTATGCCAAAGACATTAAAGGCCTGAGATAAGAAAATAAAAGGTAAAATAGCTAAACTTAGTTTACACCAACATCGTTCATTCAGTCTTTCTAGCTTTGAAAATCATGCTTTCTTCCACTAAATCAAACATTGCCATTTTTATTTTGAACTTCTCATCACCTCTTTTCAGGATCACAACAATGGCTGAGATCAATCATGACTTTCTTAGTTTTCTTTTTCTTCCCAACCCATTCATTTTTCATATCTGCAACCAGTTTATTTTTTCTAGATGGTAGAACCTTTCAAGATATTTCTTCTAAAATGGTCCTTCACTTTCTTTCATCATTTATTCATTCTTCACCTTATTATAAACAAATCTGAAATACATCTCCACTGCATTCCATTCAATTTCAATTGCTCATTTAAGGCAGAAATGAGCAACCAATAGCACTGATTTTATTTTTCATTGATTATGTCCAGGAAGACATTTTTTTTACTCTTAACAACAACACAGATATTCTCCATGGTCAGTGACATTAGAATCTCCACAGAATTTTGTTTGTTTGCTTTTACAGTTCTGAGCACATTATTCAATGTCATTACCGAGCAATAAAAATCCACAAACCACTAACAATCCTAATGGCTGGATAAATGCATTATACCAAATCATGGTTTGCTTAACTATAAATTACAGAATAAAACACAATTGAGTGAGCTTTTACCCTAGACCATGAATTATGGCTAACCAACCAACCTAGCCCATGAGGCATGGCTAATCAAGCATAAGATATGGCTAGCTGGCCATGGATGCTAAAGCAAAACAAAACAAATTGCATTGTAAGGTCTGTTTTGTTGCATCAAACAAAACCATGTAAAAATAGAACAGAAGACACTGCTCTGGACTGAACCAAAGAGAAACATAAATTATAGAAAGAAAACCAGATCATGCTGTCAATGTATCAAATAGGTATCCGCAGGGGCTATTTTTGTTGCAAATGTAAGGATCAAAAAGTCTGTGAAAAGCTGGCAGTGAAGAACAGAGAAAGAGAAAAGTAAAAACAATTTGGCACGGGGGTTTGCATTTGCAGGGTGCTGAGCAGGCAAGCCAACAGGTTGCAAATGGGACTTATTTCAAGCACACCAAGAGTAGCTAACCTAGAGTCTAATAAGCATACAATCTGTGGGCAGACAGCAATTTATTTCACAGTTGGAGATCCTTTTGACCAAGCTGCAGTCTCCAACATTTGGTATTGTTGGATAACTAAATTTTCACCCATCTGGACCATTCATGTAAATTTGGTTGTCCAGGATTTAGGAAGATTACGATTCACGCTGTGGAAAGATTCTTCCTGCATTCTCCACACCAGGGCTGAAGAATTAAGAGTAATTGTCTGTAGTCCCTTCAAGATCTCAGTCCTGGATTCTGATTTTATTGAATGACATTTCTCAGCTCTCTACCTAACTTCTAATCTTTCTCCTCCTCCTTGAAAGAGGGGACCGCAATACATATGACTGGAGGCACTATAGAAATAATTCACCCAAAGAGCAAGTCTACTCTTAACTCAGCTGCAAGGAAAAACTTCATCCAGGAGATCAGATGGCTGGTATGTGGAGGTGAGAGGGAGTCTGAAACATTGATTTTATAAGCCTTATCTTCCTTTAGAGCAACGGCTGGAACAAAGTAATCTATCAATTTATGATTTGTGAAATGGATTTCTCTTGGCTGATGAAGGCTCTGCCTCTTGACTGATTCCAGGACTTCATCTTTCTTGGAAGCTTGGACTCTACATCTGAACTTGGTGTGAAATTACTTTGGGCTTTGCTTTCAGTCATTTCCAATTGTTCACTATCATGCACCTTTTGATCCTGTTGCCTCTGAGGACTTGATTCCCTTGAGAAAAGCTAATTCTTTGAGACCAAAGAACTGAAAGATTATTGAAATATCTATTCGTGTATAATAAAAATGGATCAGAGTAGCAAGAAAACAACTCTTTCGCCAGAGTTTGTGTCAGTCTTAAAATCACTTCCCTGGTTTAGGCAATTTGTTTTCCTACCTAAGGATTTCTTTTACTACTTTTTTATCACATCATTTTCCTGCCAAATACTCTTACCTTTTGCTCCATACCCATCAAGCCAAATATTCTATGCTTCTGGATAGTTTATCAAGAGGAAAAAATATCCCTTGACAAAGAATAATGTTTTCCATTGTTGCTAGATAACTTTTTATCCTTTGGATTGTGCTTTGCTCTGTTTGAATTGGCAAAGGATAGAGCTATGGAGGTGCAGGAAACTTTGTGCCTGCAATTAAACACAATCAGCTTTGCAGAAACTACACTGAACTTCAGTTCGGAGTTAGGGAACTTATTTATTTTATTATTTATTAATTAAATTTATATGCTTGGCAATCTTAAGTTCTTAGATCTTTGGCCTAGAGCTTTCAATTTAAGCTTGGGCGTTCCATAAAGGGTGTAGGATATTCTGTTCTTTCGAGTTACCCATCCCACTAGAAATGGAGCTACTAGATGTCAAACGTTGTGGAAAACGAAGGCTAGGTGGTTGTTCTGATGGAACATTGTAGGAATGATAATTAAACCTCTCTGTAAGGTTTGAAGGATTAGGCTTAGTCAGTGCAGTTCTAGGAAACAATTTATTTTGAAGCTACAAGGTCACAAGCATTTCTTCAACTGCCTGCCCAGCACCTGCGTTCCCCAGATAACACTAACAGTCTTCACAAGGGATTGGATCTTTGGCATTTGTGCATGCATAGTGACTCCAGACTGAACCCCCTCTTAACCCCTGCTCCTGCCCTTCCTTCTCCTACAGCATTGATAATTAGACAGCATAACTGGGTTCATACAACACAATTTCGCCCTAAAACATAATTCACTACTCTTTGTCCAATATGTGGCTAACATGTCAAACAACCTTGGATGGGTTTCCTAGAACTCCGTGAACTATCACTTCAGAAAAAGCAAAAGCAAAAAGGAAACCTCATATTATCCTGGTGCCTTTGGTAGCCAAAGCTGGATACTGTGGAATATCTGCTGATGGTCCTTTTGTTAGAGAACAGAATATTGTGTTTCCAGATATCTCCCTTGTATGTCCCGAATTAGCCTTCTTGTCAAGAAGGTGATACTGTCTCATCACACCATGGAAGGACGATGAATTTGCCTGCCTCCATTTATACAACACATTTAATTTATATTGTGGTTTATAAACTAAATCAAAAGATTGGATAGCAATTGACTTTCTTCCTGTCTTTCCCCAGCTTGTTTAACCATCACAAATTAAAAAAAAATGAATTAGTGCAATTAAAATTAGAGAATATTTGACAGTTCTATAGAGACCTGAATTTACAGAGGAGTGTTGTTTAGAAGAGAAGAATAGCACAGGAAGGCTCAATCAGATGAATATGGAATTTGACACATAATGGATTTTTAAATGTTCTTCTAAAAGTGTGTTTCATGCTGGGTGTATTCTGCCACACACAGCCCTTGCCGTGCCTCCCTGCCTGCATGCCAACACCTGCCTATCATTTCTGAACCTCTGCTTTTTGCATCACCACCTTGAATGCATTTGTCACTGCCTTTCTGCACTGATGTTGTGTGTTTAGCAAACACAATGCAGTCCCACTCAGCCAAATCTCCTTCCCACTGAGATGATTTCAATCTGCTAGTAAATTGCTAAATTCCTTGGGAACTGTAGAGTTCCCGGTTCTAGACTATTCTTTGGATCAATCATGCAGGCTGAAGTCCCTTCTGAGACATATATAATGAAAATGCACACTTCTGCCAACACCAGCCAATAGGGGATTCTAGCATTCACATCATTAACAGACCTATTGCTTTGTCCCATAAAATAGGAATACATGATTTAAATGTGATTAGAAGAGATCGAGAGAACAAGTGTACTTATTTGTTTATGTGCATCCTGCCTTCATAATTTTTACAAATAATTCAAGGTAGCCAACATATCCAACATACTTTCCACCTCTTATTTTCCTCACAACAATCCTGTGAGGGGAGTTGGAATGAGCAAAGTGACTGACCAAAGTCACCCAGCTGGCTTTCATGCCTAAGATGGGACTAGAATTCACCATCTCCTGGTGATTGGCCCAAAGTCACCTAGTCAGCTTTCATACTTATGGCAGGACAAGACTCACTGGCCATTGGCCCAAAGTCACCCAGCTGGCTTTCATACCTATTGCAGGACTAGAACTCACCATCTCTTGATGATTGACCCAAAGTCATCCATCTGCTTTCATGCCTAAGACAGGACTTGCACTCTCAGTCTCCTGGTGATTGGCCCAAAGTCATCAGGCTAGTTTTCATGTTTAAGGCAAGACTAGAATTCACCATCTCTAGGTTTCTAGCCTGGTGCCTTAACCACTAAATCAAACTGGCTCTATATTGGTAATCAATGCTTGATTGTTTCTGGTGAAAAGAAGATAAGTTAGCAGAACCACATGTTGAACAATAACAGTACAATTCAGAAATTGCAAATTTTCCGTGTGTGTAAAACTTGTTGTTTACTAGGGATATTCCTGCCTCACTGGAACTAGTTAGGATGGGATAATTTACAGTTTCATTAAGGCATGGATTCTCAAATAAGTCAACATTTGTGGGGTTAATAAATAGGCTAAGCTATAAATCAGATTGCAATTTACCATGACTAGATTCTTGCAATTTGTGAAGCAAAAAAACATAGTTCACCATTATGGTTTAGCATGATTGTGTTTGCCTAGAGTAAACATGAAAGCAGTCCCAGGCAGATTCTGCAACTGCCATGAAGTAAACAAACCAATTGTATGAATAATTTTCCCCCCACTGTATCTCATTGCATAAATACTTTAAAATGGGATGCAGAGGTAGCATCATCTTCTTTCTGGTGCTTAATCTGCATTTTCAGTTATAAGATAGCTCAAATAAGTTGTGTTTTTCTTCATGAAGTTGCTAGCAAAAATATGAAGAAATCTTTCAAATATTAGTAAAGATCAGGAGAAGCAACATTTGAATTTGTAATGATGATCTGAGCTACACCTGCAATATGATTTTGCAGGCTGTGCTATTCAATTAACAATGGCTAATCAGACCATTTCATATTTTACAGTATCCAGACATCTCTGATGTGCTAATACAAACCATGGATGAAAACATCACATTTGATTCAGCCAATAATTTTGAATAATTAAATTATGGGACAAAGTCACAGCCTCTCCAGATAGTACAGTTGTAACATCTGAATTTGAGACACACACCCCAATAAAAACCAAAGGGATAAATACTTTTCTCAGCCATGAGGAGGGAGAAACTTCATGACCTCTGGATCTAGAAGACATGTGAGGGAAGAGCAACTGAACAAGTGGGAGACCAATCTGATTCCTCTTAAAAATGACCTCTCCACATATACAGATGCTGCTTTGGAATTCACATCTTGCAAGAAATTCACTCATCAAGTGATGGTTCTTAGTCAAAACAATAACATCTGGGCAAAAATAAAAATGCAACAGAAGGGTTTTTTAAAATAAAAAGTTTTTTAGATAAAAAAATTATCTTAAAATGATAGGAAATTAGCTTTCATATCCACTCTATTTCTTTAATTTCATTTTATGATATAAAAGTGGCCAATGTCCTTGCACAAACCAAAAACAAGTGATACAAATAAATTAGATCTACTGTATATATCTATCAGCTTTACCAGACAGTCTAGACAGGAAACAGCCTGATAAGCTGATTCTGCTATATTTTAAAGCCAGTTTAGGTTAATGGTTACAGCATCAGGCTAGAAACCAGGAGTTGGTGAGTCCTAGTCCTGCCTTAAGCATGAAAGCTGGCTGGATAATTTTGGCTCACTCACTTTCAGCCCAACTCACCTCACAGGGTGGATGTTGTTGGGAAAATAGGAGAAAGAAAGTGCATTACTTTCATTGTTCCCTGCCTTGAGTTATGCATAAAAAATAATAAAGGTGGGTAAAAAATAATTTAAAAGAATCTTGCAAGTCTGAAAGTAAAATCTCCCATCCCATTCTTCACATCCCGAGAAGTCAGGAGGGCTCCTTCTGAGCCTCCTTCTCTACCCATTATGCAGTTGCAGGCTATGCTGTCTCTTATCTGACCATGACCAATGGCAACGTGACCTGGTGGGGGAACTTTCAATGTTCCCCTTGTCTTGGTGTCTTTGAGATTCTCTTATGCCATCCCCCTCTGCAGGGAGGTTGGACCTATTCGAGCAGTCCACCTTCAGTGACTGATGGACCCAGTAGGATTTCAAAGGGAACTGGGGGATGTTCTGGGGATATTACTGCACAGTCCTGCCAAAGCCCTGGTTATGTCCTGGAATCAGAAGGCATCTGGGGTTTTGGAAAGGATCAAGCCCATACCACCTCTCTCTACCCATCAATCTTGATATGGTTCTCAGAGGAGTTATGGATGCTGAAGAGGATAAAGAGACACCTGGAGCACGGCTGGCAGAAAACAAGGGATGAATCCAACTGAACACGAGCTAGAGCTGTTATCAAGGTCAACCTCATGGTGATCAAGGTGGCAAAATGTAAGTATTTCTCTGCCCTTATTGTATCTGCAGAGTGTCGTCCTTTGGCCCTATTTAGAGTCACCCAT